>CABFOV010004761.1:29108-43191 GCA_902141375.1 Timema poppense | reverse complement strand
TTTTTTTTAATTTTAATTAATTAAAATATACGTCATTTGAGAATGTATACTTTATAAAAAAATAACGATACATGATAGTACAAAATATGTGAAAAGGACGAAGCAAACCCTTCAAAAGGGCACAGATGTTGACCGCAAAACAATGTGTTTGTATTTTCTAAAAGGTCATTTCTACTAAAATAAGACTGTACATTCCTTTTTTGCCCAGTGGCAGCAGTGTAAAGACTATGTAAATATGAGAACCAATAGTTTTAGTTCTTAGCGCACGCACACAAAAATTACACTCCCTCTTAAACTAGCTTAATATTGCTCAAGTATTTGGAGATGGTTGGTTACAGGTTTAAATTTTCTTAAAAAGTACAATTGACAAAAAAAGCATTACCAATTAACGAGTATTTTAACGAGACCAGTTCAAACAATGAATGAGTTGTATATGTATGAATACAAGTAATAACTGTTACATAAGTAATATTATCTGTAGCACACAAGCAGTATGGTAAGCTAGTTTATATTATTCTGACATCTATTGTACGTGAATGGCCCTACATTACAGGTGAGATTGCGGTAAACAATTCAGAGGTAATTCATCCCAGTAGGTAATCATATTGTGGAGTCATTGGTTCAGACTAGGGCCGAGCCCTCAAATCTTTCGAACCTTTAAGGAAATTCGAGGATTCGAGAAAACTTTGGATCCAAAACTCGAATTCTTAAAAAAAAAAATCAGTGAAATTTGTTTTAGAGCTCTATTACTGATTATTGGTAGTTAAAAACCAATTAAAATTAAAGAATGAACTTTTAGACCAGACCCCAGACCAGTAATTTAACACTTAACTGAATGTATTACTGTTGTAATTGATGGATTATAAGAATATTAACATTTAGTTATTTGTATTTTCCATTATTTTATCATATTTATATTTCCTCTTATGTTCATATTTTTTTCCCAAGAATCCGGATTCAGAGGTAAATTAGAGATTCGGATCCGTAAAATAGTGGATCAGACTCTAATAAAGTAACACAAATTGTAGTCTAGGTTAATACAAACAGAAGCATTAACGACTGAAAGTATTTCAAATATGATTCAAAAGGAAAACAAATGTCAATGTTTCCATAGTATTTTGGGCTTAAGTTGGCGAGTAAATGGAAAAATACAAATCTCAAAGAGTTAAATAATATTTAATAGAGTGCATAAACGATGTAACTATTTTTTTAGCACAGCATCTCACCACACATTCAAATTATACACATATGTACTAACTAGGTTAATGAGCCGTGGATGAGGGAAGTTGTATACATAGAAAGTGTACTCACATTCGCATGGAAGGAGAGTGGAAAGCTATTTGTAAAAAAAACCACCTCACATACACCCGACCGACATTCGAACCCCGATCTCCCCCGACATATTCTTCTGTTGTTTAGGTTTGTGTATGTAATGTGCTAGACTCGCAGTGCTTTGGCCATCAACGACAAGGAGGCCAAAGTATAAACCCCGGCCGAGGTCACTTGGGATTATCCCCCTGTATTTTTTTTCTCTCTCCTCCCTGGTCCCTTAGTTTAAGTCAACTAATAGCGCTTGTATTGAAAGTGCATTAAAACGACAAGAGTTTAAAAAAACAGCAAACAAATCGCGGCGTGGTGTGATCTGTCCGTGCCGTACCGCAATCTCAAACAGAATGGAGGAGGATCAAAAGGTGAAATAATGCACTGTACAAAACTTAACTTCAACACACACACAAGAAACACAGAAATATTACAAGTATGTATATGTATATGTAGACAACGTAATATTGCTTTGATAACTTGTTCAGCTTAATTATATTTAGCACATTTAAAACAGAATTTTTTTGTATTAATATTGTCATGTTTTTTTGGGTAGATTTAAAATATGATGAGGTAAGAGTTTGTTAATTGTTTGGAATAAAATACTGAAATTTCTGAAAAGTACTATAGGAGTGACAAGAATGGATAGTATGAGGAATGAGAGGGTGAGAGGACAGGAGAGAGGTGATACAGTCATTTGAGGAGAATGGAGGAGGAGAAGATAGCAATTAAGATGTTTAGTATTGAAGTAGAGGGCAAGAGGCCGAGAGGAAGAAGACTGGGTCATTGTAGAGGAGAGAGGAGGATACTGGGTCATTGTGGAGGATAAATGAGAAGACTGGGTCATTGTGGAGGATAAATGAGAAGACTGGGTCATTGTGGAGGAGAGATGAGAAGACTGGGTCATTGTAGAGGAGAGATGAGAAGACTGGCTCATTGTGGAGGATAAATGAGAAGACTGGGTCATTGTGGAGGAGAGATGAGAAGACTGGGTCATTGTAGAGGAGAGATGAGAAGACTGGCTCATTGTGGAGGATAAATGAGAAGACTGGGTCATTGTGGAGGAGAGATGAGAAGACTGGGTCATTGTAGAGGAGAGATGAGAAGACTGGCTCATTGTGGAGGATAAATGAGAAGACTGGGTCATTGTGGAGGAGAGATGAGAAGACTGGGTCATTGTAGAGGAGAGATGAGAAGACTGGCTCATTGTGGAGGATAAATGAGAAGACTGGGTCATTGTGGAGGAGAGATGAGAAGACTGGGTCATTGTAGAGGAGAGATGAGAAGACTGGCTCATTGTGGAGGATAAATGAGAAGACTGGGTCATTGTGGAGGAGAGATGAGAAGACTGGGTCATTGTAGAGGAGAGATGAGAAGACTGGCTCATTGTGGAGGATAAATGAGAAGACTGGGTCATTGTGGAGGAGAGATGAGAAGACTGGGTCATTGTAGAGGAGAGATGAGAAGACTGGCTCATTGTGGAGGATAAATGAGAAGACTGGGTCATTGTGGAGGAGAGATGAGAAGACTGGGTCATTGTAGAGGAGAGATGAGAAGACTGGCTCATTGTGGAGGATAAATGAGAAGACTGGGTCATTGTGGAGGAGAGATGAGAAGACTGGGTCATTGTAGAGGAGAGATGAGAAGACTGGCTCATTGTGGAGGATAAATGAGAAGACTGGGTCATTGTGGAGGAGAGATGAGAAGACTGGGTCATTGTAGAGGAGAGATGAGAAGACTGGCTCATTGTGGAGGATAAATGAGAAGACTGGGTCATTGTGGAGGAGAGATGAGAAGACTGGGTCATTGTAGAGGAGAGATGAGAAGACTGGCTCATTGTGGAGGATAAATGAGAAGACTGGGTCATTGTGGAGGAGAGATGAGAAGACTGGCTCATTGTGGAGGAGAGATGAGAAGACTGAGTCATTGTGGAGGAGAGATGAGAAGACTGAGTCATTGTGGAGGAGAGATGAGAAGACTGGGTCATTGTGGAGGAGAGATGAGAAGACTGAGTCATTGTGGAGGAGAGATGAGAAGAGTGGGTCATTGTGGAGGAGAGATGAGAAGTGTGGGTCATTGTGGAGGATAGATGAGAAGACTGGCTCATTGTGGAGGATAAATGAGAAGACTGGGTCATTGTGGAGGATAGATGAGAAGACTGGGTCATTGTGGAGGATAGATGAGAAGACTGGGTCATTGTGGAGGAGAGATGAGAAGACTGGGTCATTGTGGAGGATAGATGAGAAGACTGGCTCATTGTGGAGGATAGATGAGAAGACTGGGTCATTGTAGAGGATAGATGAGAAGACTGGCTCATTGTGGAGGATAAATGAGAAGACTGGGTCATTGTGGAGGATAGATGAGAAGACTGGGTCATTGTAGAGGATAGATGAGAAGACTGGCTCATTGTGGAGGATAAATGAGAAGACTGGGTCATTGTGGAGGATAGATGAGAAGACTGGGTCATTGTAGAGGATAGATGAGAAGACTGGCTCATTGTGGAGGATAAATGAGAAGACTGGGTCATTGTGGAGGATAGATGAGAAGACTGGGTCATTGTAGAGGATAGATGAGAAGACTGGCTCATTGTGGAGGATAAATGAGAAGACTGGGTCATTGTGGAGGATAGATGAGAAGACTGGGTCATTGTAGAGGATAGATGAGAAGACTGGCTCATTGTGGAGGATAAATGAGAAGACTGGGTCATTGTGGAGGATAGATGAGAAGACTGGGTCATTGTAGAGGATAGATGAGAAGACTGGCTCATTGTGGAGGATAAATGAGAAGACTGGGTCATTGTGGAGGATAGATGAGAAGACTGGCTCATTGTGGAGGATAAATGAGAAGACTGGGTCATTGTGGAGGATAGATGAGAAGACTGGGTCATTGTGGAGGATAGATGAGAAGACTGGGTCATTGTGGAGGAGAGATGAGAAGACTGGGTCATTGTGGAGGATAAATGAGAAGACTGGCTCATTGTGGAGGATAGATGAGAAGACTGGGTCATTGTGGAGGATAGATGAGAAGACTGGGTCATTGTGGAGGAGAAATGAGAAGGCTGGGTCATTGTAGAGAGATGAGAAGACTGGGTCATTGTGGAGGATAAATGAGAAGAGTGGGTCATTGTGGAGGAGAGAGAATACTGGGTCATTGTGGAGGAGAAAGAAGGATACTGGGTCATTGTGGAGGAGAAAGAAGGATACTGGGTCATTGTGGAGGAGAGATGAGGATATTGGGTCATTGTGGATGAGGATACTGGGTCATTGTGGAGGAGATACATTGTAGAGGATGTTTCAAACAAACCCAGCCAGTGGTTGGAAGGTGTTCATGATGATGACGATGATGATGGTGATTTTTTAAAGCTGTCAAATGGGGGAAAATATTTATCTGATCGATTGGACACACTCATGAAAGCCCAATTTTACATGCAAATAAAAAAGGGAACTGGTTAAAAATTATGCAACAATAAATATACAAACTTTGCATTAAAGCTTTTCAGCTAAATGTGTTAGTGTAGCTGGTATCCGTATATTTAAACTTAAAAATGTATCTTTATAGCAATTTCACATTTGAAAATATAACTTAAATCATTTTCAAAAATATTTTTTTACAAATTCATAAATAAAATTTTAAATACCAACATAAAAATCACAAATGTTAACCCAAAATTTAGAGCATCTGGATCTATAGAAGTACATTTTGTTTAAAAGTAATAAAAATAGTATTTGTTTGGAATCGGTTCTTTCAAGCAATAAAAAGTGAAAAAAAAACTTTGAGTTAACAATTAATAAAAATATGTTATGCTTAAGAGACACTGGATTAGTGGTAAATAAAATGATTGGATTTCGTTAAATAAAATGTTGGATTTATGTTTAACAAGTCGGTGAGTAAAATATGTATATTTGGTTGGGAATGTTAGTTAACAAAGCCACTTTTATACTCTTTAAATTGAAAAACGACACCTGGACATGGGAGTTAAAGCCGGGGCATTCGGCTTAGTACATCGATGCTCTAACTCCTGGGCTTCCCCGGTGTCGTCCGGCGCCCAGGGTCACTCTTCGTTAATACGTTGCGAGCGAGTCTGTGAGGGACGCGTGGAAATCGTCAGCTACATATAAACGATCAATAAAGAGCCAGAGTTATCAGATAACACAGCCACCGCCGTCGACTAAGGAGAGCTTCATACTACCAACTGTACGAATGAACATGTTACGATGGATCAAATAGCCGAGCCATTATATTTGTTAATCACGATTATAGCCAAGACAACTCCTGGATAGCTCAGTGGGTAGAGCACAGGCATACTAAGCCAAATATTTTGAGTTTTATTCCTGTGAAATTCAGATCCGTAACTAACAAATATAATAACTTGGTTATTTAATCCGTTAAAGCCACTTCTATTTTAAGTGATATAAAAACCCAATGCGAGCTATATCGACCAGGCGGCCTCAGCCGTTGGCTATAATAGTGCCAGCCTTTGCGGATAGAGGGTGTCAGGTGGTCAGCAGCAAGAGCTTTCTGGCCATTAAGCTCAGTTTTCAAGTAGCTCCTCACTGGTCTTCGTCCCAGAGCCACTGCTTCACAAATAAATTTTGAAAGCGCCGGGGATTGAACCCGGGATCTCTGGATCTGTATTCAGGAACTGTGACCACACAGGCAGTCTTTTAAGTGGTATTGTGCAACAAATAGAATAATTATGGCTAAATTTTTAAATAATGAAAGATTAAGTTTGAATGTTAGAAAATAAATCATTTAGTTTTCTTAGGCAATTATTTTCCTTCTTCTGTATGTGGCCGCCAGAATAGCCGTTTCAAATACGTATTTTACCAATCTTCTTTGTTCGAGGGAAATAAACTACTAAGGTAAGGGAATTTTATTTTTATCACTGGAATGGTATCGTTTGAAGTTGCATTTAGATCAAGAAAATTGACTATAATTTACATTTAAAAGGTGAAAAAAAAAAGGAAAAGGATGCCAAAGAGAATTATGGAGATGAAGCATGAAGGAAAAAGACTCCAAGGGAAGCCTAGAAAGACGTGGGAAGAACAAACAACAGAAAGTGTGCACGTGAGAGAAAACGTATGAAAGGAATTAAAGGAGGAAGAATGGTGGAAGGATAAAAAAAAAAAAGAAGGAGGCATTTTACTAAACCGACTCGGCCACAGGCTAGAAACAGTTGATGATGATGATGATGATGATTACTAATCCAAAAATGCTACAATGTACTTTAAATGTATTCCGATATCCATTTTAACGTGCTATGTAAACGTTCATAAAATCACGTCTCACGAAATTTCAGTGTCTAATTATAGCTGCTTTTTAAATTAATTTGGATGTGCAATACAAAAAAAGATTTCCAAATTATATTTAATTAATGTAAAGTGATAACTTTATCAATCTATAACATTTTACACATTAAAAATAAATTATATTTTTCTTTAAATTTAAAGATTAAAATACTCAGAGCAATTTTTTTTAAAACAAATTTATCACCCCATCTTAGAACTTGTACAGGTTATACGCGCATGTGGTAATTACTCCAATGGGGTAGGGATGAGTAAGGAAGCGTTTTACAACCAGCATTTGCATTGAAGGGGAGTGGGAAACCATTTTTAAAAAAAACCACCCTCAATAGGCCAGACCAGAATTCAAGATTCGATCTCCCCGTTATCAGCAGGCCAGTCTAACATGAGACTGACGCCCTTGGCTGTCCAGTCACCGAAGTGGATTAGTTTTTCAAATAAATATAGTATTTTGATGTTTCTATTTGAGAATATTAGTCAACTTTGAATATTAAAGTTTGTTTTGTTATTGATTCTAAAATTTCAAATAATAGTACCATCCCAAAATTTAATCATCTCTTCATGTTTTCTTAATTAATGTCTTTGGAAACCACTAATTTAAAACAATTCAAATGATGAAATAGCTAATAAAAAAAATGTGTAGTCAATTGAAATATTTAAAATTTATAAAATTCCTAAATTAAGTCAAAATGTTTACGGAAGATTACAAGAGATTTTTTTGATAAGTTAATTTGGATAACTCCTGCTCAGTGAGTTAAGTAAGAGTCTATCCGGCAACAGGATAGCAAGGATATAAGATGCCAGACTATGCCCTAAAAGAAATAACATTCTAGTGTAGTTCTCAGCGTTTATAAATCGACAGCTGTGAAATAGATTTTATTTTAGTTTTAGAATATAGTCAAACTTTGTTGTAACGAGCACAGAAACAACGAGACCGCGGCTGTATTGGTCAAAAAGCTCTAGTAATTTTAATTTACACATATTCTCATAAAATTGCTTACTTTTATAAAGAGCGTAATACACGGATATATCATAGAAATGTTGGCAAACGTGTTAACATTCTTAATTGCTCTCAGTCATAACTAAATTCTTGGACTAGACTGAAAGGAGAAAGATTTCTAATCACCCACAAGTATTAAGGGGGCCGGCTTTGCTTGAAGATCGTTTCTACTCTACCTCCCTCCCCCCTCTTTACCCAAACTATGCGACGACTCTAAAACCACCCTAACCCGCTTCGTTGGCCGCATGGTCCAAGGAATCACACGGGGAGATCGAGGTTTTAATCTCGGTCGGGTGTACCTAGGGTGGTTCTACATAAATGATTTTCCACTTGCCCTGTCTGCAAATGTGGGTACACTTCCTGTAAATATAGCTTTCCTCATCCCTAAAACCATCAGCGTAATTAGTACATAAGCGTATCAAACAAACGAGAAGTAAAAAAGACAGTTATAAAACCAAATTCACTAAATTAATTCTTTTACACGGTAAAATAAAAATAGTAGGTTAATTATTTTATTTGTCATAAATATGTTAATTTAAGAGGTAGATTAATTATTTAGGATCAGGCTGAAAATTTTTCCTATAATTTTGTATATCTAAACCACCTATATAAGCAGTAAAAATAGCTCTAAAATTAGAAAATTAAAATTTGAATCTTGAATCTGATATTTTTTTTAAATCCTCCAATCTCAAATATCCTCAAGGGTTAAAGGATTCAAGAATTTGAAGGTCTTATCCGTAAAATAAACACATAGTTTACAATAAAGTAAAAAGAGTTAACATCAAACTATAAATTCAAACATACTATTTTCATATTTATCTGATGGCCTGTCCGGTCGACCCAATTTTAAAACACCCATATGCAGATCGGCCGATTTGATTTAAGACGGAGCTGTAGGAGACGCAAGAAAAAGCCAGTGTTTTTACAGTTTTTATAGCAAAACATTTTTTTTATTCATAAAATATCGATCCATTAGAAAGAGAGTTTAGTTTATTTCCCACAATGATAACAGTTTTTAAATATATATTAAGGCTGTCCTGAAATTTAATGACAACTAATTCTCTCGATTTAAAAAGTTTGTCATCTAATGCCGCCATGCTCATGACAAATATTCAGGAACTGTTCATATCAACGCGTGAAGAAATATTGTATAAAAGCGACATTTTATTTATTTTTTGCCAAAAAAAGTTTTGTTATAAAAATTGCAAAAAACACTGGCATTTTAAATTCCCTACATCTCCACCTTAAGTAGAATTTTGAAGCGGGAACCATAATAGAGGAACCAGCACCAGAACCGGTAAAATTTTGTAACTGGCCCTCACTGCTATGAATGAATATCTAGTAAAGATAAACAAACATTTTATCAGAATCAAATCCCAAC
Organism: Timema poppense; assembly: GCA_902141375.1. Classification (NCBI taxonomy): domain Eukaryota; kingdom Metazoa; phylum Arthropoda; class Insecta; order Phasmatodea; family Timematidae; genus Timema; species Timema poppense. Next base: position 34,187 of record CABFOV010004761.1, on the reverse strand, counting down.
ATTTGAGACCCCTGTCATTTCTTTCAACTTCTTCAATAAATAAAGAGTTTTTAATGATAAAGGGAGTTAAAAACTAAATAAACAAATTAAAACTTATACGTTAAATGAAAAGTGAAATTATTTTAAAAATCAATTTTCCACATTTTAAATTCACTAAACAGTATTTTATTACAATCTGTTAAACTTTTAAGACAATTTTTTAAAAGCAGTTGATGGGGGCAAACGTATGGACTAAACAAACAATATTCAGCCCTTGCATCGATAAAAGAACAATAGATTAACCGATAAATGGGTTTTATTTGTGAAGATAATTTTACATTTTACGATGAATTTCTGTGTTTATTTATTCTCTAGTTATTTAGACTGGGGACCTAATGGTAGGTTGGGTTCTTCCTAATCATCAAATCCTGAAGGGAGATTAAAAAAAATATAAGATTTCACAATTTTAAAGGAAAAACCTTTTTTTTTAATTGAAATTTGTTTGAGATATATCATGGTGCTAATTGGTGGTTATCACAACAATAATTATAAGAAAAACTTAACAAAACTCTGTACAGTTAGAGAGAAAGCCAACACAATATGGCTTTTATGAATAAAGACAAACATAGTCCACACTTTATATTGCTGCCACAGGACAAAGAGGAAATGGCAACCTATTGAAGAAAATCGATAGTTACCTAAACATGTGGTTTAACGGAAACAATATCAGTGACTTGATTTATTTTTACTTTGACCCCTTTTTTTTCGAAACTAAACCATACTTAGATTAAGTTCTCAAGACAATGACTGATATTTCAGTAAGGTCACGTTCACCTAAAATCCTGAGAATGTGTAGAATCAATTTTACAAACAACCAAGAGAGAGACTTAAGAAAAACAAACCAAAAAAATTAAAATACTATTTTCCATTCACCTCGACTCCAACTTTTTCTTTTTAGTCCGTTTCCGGTAGCCCTTCCCGAACCAACCGGGATTTGTCATAGGAACTTTGTTTAGCGTCGGTTTGCTCACCGCCGGACTCTCTCCGTCTGCCCCCTCGCCGTCCGCCCCTTCACCAGTGTCGTCGACACTCTCTTCCTTCACGTTCTTCGGCTTGAGTTTAACATCCGCCTCCGTGTCGTCTTCGTTCTCCTCTTCCTCTTCGTCCTCGCTCCCTCTATCACAGCACTCGCAGATCGCCGCATCAGGGTTCGAACCGTGCGTCAGTATCTTGAAGTCGGGGCGCCGAGGGGCGTAAAAGAGGCACACGTTCGAGCCGTAGCGCGGCTTACAAAATGAACACAACACGGTGGTAGGTAATTTATAATCACAGTTTCCATTAGAATTACTTTGTTTCTTTCGCTCTATCGAAAAGGAAGAAAACTCGTGGTGATTTGTACTTTTGTGAGGGAAAGCAAAGTTGTAGTTTGTACTTTGTCGTGTGTCGCCATCAATACTGGAATACAAACTAGTTAAGGAAGACGTCGCGCCATTGTTTACACCTAAATATAAAGGTTCACCCTCATATAAAGTTTTTGTTCTCATTCGAGAGGAATCACGGCCACCGTTGAACATGTGTTCTGTTTGGAAAACAGACTCGGGCTGTTGTGGGAAAAAACTCGGAAGGAGATAAGGGTTCCAAAACCTCAAGTTATTTAAAGGTGTACCTCGATCTTCGAAACTATTGTTATTAACATTCCTCCGTTTGCTTAGACAATCACTAATTCCCCACTGACATTTGCCCACTATCGCATTGGGGCAACATATAAACTTTTCTTCTGTTTTAGCTTCACTTTCAAGACACCCTAATTTATTACCTAATATAGAAGCGATACTAAAATCAGATTGTTGATTTAAAACCGGCTTAATATTGATTATATTCTCGATATGAAAATTAGTTTGATTTACCGCGCTGACTAAACTGTCATTTTTAAAACTCGCCAATACTTCGGGGGAAGAGCGTTTATGGAACAGGGGAATATCCTTAAAAATGTCCGGTTTGATTTCGTTTGACTCGTCGGTAGCGCCAAAGGGATCATCGACATTCTCGTCCATCAAAGGATTGACACTTAAGGTTTCACTCATTTCCTCATCCACTTCGACACTAACAAAATGAAAACTATTTTGTCCCAAATCTAAACTATCCTCACACAATTTCACCTCCTCATTGTTCGGGTTTACGCCGTTCATTTCAATGTCAATCACGCTCACCTCGTTTTTCACAGCTACTGTCAATTTAAAATCACCCTCGGACATCATCGGAACAAAGCCGTCGTGGATTTTCTCACACTCCATCTTTTCACCGTCCTCGGACATGAGAGTCTTCATCACCTCCTCACTTTTGCAGTCGATAATCTCAATTAAAATTGGCTCCTCGTCGGCGTTCACGTTCTTCTGATATATCTGTTGCAAAATGAAACCGCCCGCATCCCGCTCGGCCCCACAATCTTGTATTGAGGCGCCACCAAAAGGGGGCTTCCCTTCAACCTCGGCAACACAATTATCTTTCTCTACCGGTTCCGGATCGCTCGTCTCGTGGTTTAGTTTCCGCTTCGAGTCTTTGCCGCGAGACTCGGAGCTGGTTTCGCCGTCGACGAGTCTAGTCTTGGTCGGAGATCCCGGGGATGAGGAAGGCTGCTGGAGAGAGGGTTGCTTGGTGGTGTGTTCTTCGGCAGGGTGGAGCATCGTCACGTGGCCAAACATGGGGTCGTCGCTGCGGTCGTACTTGGGGATGTTGAGACGCAAGTATTGCATCACCTGGGTCATCACCTCGTCACATTTACCTGACACAAATAATATTTTTATTCAAGAATTTCTTTTAAAATGTTTAATTTTAGGAAGATTGAAAAAAAAAACTTTACTTTACATGAAAGTGATTTATTGATGGTGGTGATGATTGTGGTTTGGATTAGGAGGAATAGTAAACACAGTTACCTAAAATAGAAATTGTTTGGATAAAATTAGGGTTGTGTAAGACTCAAAAATATCTCGATTGAGACAAATAAAAAAATATATACATTGCTCTCGTCTCTTAAGTTAAAAATGAATCTTGAAAACTCGAAAAATTTGAAATAAATGGAAAAGAAAATAACCTAAGTATGTTACAAACTAAAATTTAATTATTTCTAATAATACCATAAAGACCAAAAAAATAGTCTGTACTTTTCCCCCCAAAACAGCCTGTATTAAGAAATGATTTGGTTATAAATATTGATTTTCAAAATCAAATTTTGACAGTGTAAGCTGTTACACTGTAATATTAAATGATACATTACAGTGGAACTATCACTTTTTTTTATAAATCATATTTAAAATGTGTGTGAACTATATCTTAAATGTTTGAATGAACTATAAGATAATCTAAGTCAAGCGCGTGCTCAAATGTTAAAAGGTACTTTAGCACGCTATAAACTATATATTTATTTAATTACATTAATTACATTGGTTTCCATTTTTTGTACTTTCAAAGAAAGTTTCCTTGTCTTGTTCTCAATATTCTTTCAAATTCTCATCTCGATATCGTCTCGAATTGAAAAAGTAGTTCTTGCAAATTCCCAGATAAAATACTAAACAATATACAAACCAAACTTTCACTATCACAGACAACTTCTTCAGAGCAAGAGATTAAGCTGAGGCTCTTAGTTCAACTACAAGGTAGACTGTCAACAGCTGATTATTTTTCAGTTTTGATTGCACTGAATAAGTTGAACTTTAAAGTTTGTGATTTTTTTTTATTAGCTCAAGAAATGTTTTTTCCAACTAAACATTCTAAATCTATCCTATCTATTGAATAAAATTGTTGTTTTAAGTAAATTTAGATCAGAGATTTTGTTTAGATTCTTTCAAATCTCTAGTTTCAACTTTTAACTTTTAGTACCACGTAATACTACCCGCCCGGGTTATACACATATGTACTAATAACACTGATGTGTTTAAGTCTTGGGTAGGTTTTTAATTTAGAGGAAGTGCACCCACATTTGCATGGAGGTCGAGTGGAAAACCATTTAGGAAAAAACCACCCTCAGTGCACCAGACCGGGATCGGGCCCCGATCTACTCGTCTTCGGCAATTTAGTCTAACTCAGGAGTAGTGCTTTAGACCATGTGATCACCAAAGAAGGTAAATTTCTCTAATCCTTAATGGACTTCAAATGTTTTTTTAAGGTGCTATTTCACAGTATACTATTTTTAAATATTTAAATACCAAAGTAAAACCCACCATTTATTTTGAGTGTTGCTTGCTCGTCTTTTGGGGTCCACTGCAAGTTGATGATAAACAGTTTCGGTCTTTTTTTGACGGGTTTGTCCATGCACCAAAGCCACGGATACTTTTTCAACACCTGTTCGGAAATAAACACGTAATGTTTTAATTTATACTAAGTCCGTTACAAATAAATCGAAGTGTGCAAAGCTTCTAGAAGGACTTGGCTATGAAAAATATATCAGGTTTGAACTTACGTTGGAAAAAATGTTCGACTTTGCCAGTAAAAATTTTAATATCTAAAATACTTAAATTTAATCATGTTGAATTATTGTCATTCTGATCTGTTAGATTCATTAGAAATAATTATTTATCTAAGAAAAGTCTGAATTGAATTGCAAGTTGTGATCATAACTTAATTTATCAGATTAGAATGAAATATTACAAACAATTTTGTAATAAAACAATTAATAATTAATTTTAATGGATGAAGTTATATAAATAAACACAATATAAATTTTCTCGGGAACAATGAACATTTAGAATTTCAATTTGGTTTTGAGAATAATTAATCTAATAGATTCAAGTTCCCTTCAAATTGATAAAGTGGATTTATCACACCCCTAAAAACCTGTATTTTGAATTTCCCCAAATATTTTGGTCGTTTAAGAAGGGTTTGGTCTTGTTTCCCTCAATCTATTATTATTGTTATTGTTATTGTTATTGTTATTGTTATTGTTATTGTTATTGTTATTATTATTATTATTATTATTATTAGTATTAGTATTATTAGTATTATTATTAGTATTATTATTATTAGTATTATTATTAGTATTATTATCATCATCATCATCATCATCATCATCATCATCATCATCATCATCATCATCATCATCATCAT
>CABFOV010004761.1:7928-28692 GCA_902141375.1 Timema poppense | reverse complement strand
TGATTGTGAGATGAAATGGAGGACCTACAGTTTAACGTGGGATCCGAACCACGGTGGAGGCCTGGCATTCCTCTACTGTTTATTACCCAGACGCCCGCAGTAAGGTGTGTTCATAGGGACAATAACAGACCGTAGGTAGATACCTTTAGACTGGAGCCAACACATAGTATGACATCTGCGTTGTCCGCCATCTTGCAGGCCCCGGGCCAGTTGAGGGGCCACTGGAGGGTTCCTCGTTCACCAAAGTGCACAATGGTATCCACCAGAGGCCCCATACATGTGTAGCACCGGCGCATGGTGCGGTGATTGAACCGCGCGGTGTTCTCGGTGACGTCGAACATGCGCAGGTACTCCCGCGGGGGTCTGCATCTGCGGCAAACCTGCGGCCAGAAGGATTTTACTTGGGCTCCGAAAGTTGTTTTTTTATCAACTTTTCTTTCGCATTTAATAATGTTTTTATTTTTATTAAAAAAGAACAATCATACATACTTTAAAAAAAGAAGTCTTATTATAGTTTGGAACCAAATTCTTAAAAAACAATCATCGGTAAAATATAGTAAACTCCGATTATCCGCTCTATTGGAGGGGACGAGTGAGCCCTTACCTCGATGTACATGTTACCGTGGACCTCCGAGAGAGCCTCTCTGGGCAGACCGCTGCGGAGGTGCAGGCCGTCGCAGTTCTGCGACACAACATGCTTCAGGATGCTTGCCCTGTGGAGCTCCGCGAGCGCCATGTGAGTGAGCGTCGGCTCGGCGCGGCTCAGATCGTGCATGCTGTGCCGACAAAACGGATACGTTTGTTTCTTTCGGAGCATTTTTACACAACTGGATTGTAAAACAGTATGAGGCCTGAACATATTTAGGTGAATTGAAGCCACCGCTAGCCAATGTGAAAGTTAAAAGTTTATAAATCAAATCTGAATATTTATGTTATTATTATTATTAGCACCGCGTCTTACTACCCGTTCGGGTTATACGCACTCACGCTAATGTGTAATGGTAGGGTGATTGTGAGATGAAATGGAGGACCTACAGTTTAACGTAGAATCCAAACCACGGCGGAGGCCTGGCATTACTTACACATTATGTTAGTTAAAAATATGAAATAATCTGAGGTAATTTAATTGCAATTTATGATAACAACTTGATTTATCAGATTAATATGAAATTTTACAAACAACTGTGCAATAAGATCAAAGATAAAGACAATGTAATATTTTTAATGCATAACATAACTAACCAAAAATATTCAAACATCAATTTGGCTTTGAGAATATTTCAATTTTTTTTATTCAAGTTTTCTTCAAATATAAATAGTATACTCGGCACAAAGTGTGTGAAGCAAACTCGCACTCGCCCGATGAAGGAGGAGAGCGTGTCCATTCTTACCCGATATCTTTGCCCTGCTGCAGAAGAGTCCAGATGCCGTTGGTGCCCCGATAGTCTGGGATGCAGGCCGCGGTGCTGATGCCTGCCCCCGTGTACACGACCAGATGCCGCGAGCCCGCCAGGGCTGCAGCGAGACCGCGACATTTCTCCGCTAGTACGTCCGGAGGATCCTCGACCTCCTGTAGTCTGTCCTTCACTCGCTGACGTTTCTGGATCCTTACAAAACAAGCAGGTTGATTTTAACGGGTTTTTAGTAAGGCTGGTCTCGGGCAGCAAATCTGTGTAACGGGTGGGCTTGGGCGGGCATTACCAAATTAAAATCGGGCACGAACGGATTCGGGCGGGCATTTCATTTTGCAAACAACTTTGTCATAGGCTTATAAAATTTCGACTTATAAGTTTAACAGTCTAATTTAATTTTTTTTAAAAGATAGAAACAGCTTTGTCACAGGCCTATTAAATTTCAATTACAAGTTAAAACAGTCACATTTGATTTAAAAAGATTAAAATGATTAACTTAGTTTATGAGCAAGAATTTATAGTTAATACTAGAGCAGAGTTCTCTTTGCTTTGTGAAAATTCTGTTCCTAACAAATCTGGGTAATAATAATGGATTAAAGAACTGTAAAGAAAACTAATTTAAATTAAGTTTTCGCAAGCATCGGGCCTAAGGAACTCAATGTGGAAATTATGGATTTGATATGTTGTTGGCAATGACAAAAAAAAATTAAAACGTAGGATTTCGCTATGTTGTAGACTTGTAGCCAGTGAGAAACATTATCGTAGTTTTGTTTAAAGCAAACATAATAATTTACAAACTAATAAAAAAAAATACTTACCTTTGTTTAATATTAATTGAATTTAAATAATTCAACTATGAATAGCAATTAAACACTTTTTTTTTTCTTAAAAGTTTGAATTAGAGGTTAGTGCTAGCACGGTATTATCTACTTACCAAATTCTTGAGATGCCCGATCGAAATAGGGGCGTAAAAAAAGACTCCCCCGACATTCTAGGATTTTTAGATGACCGATTTATCGCACGGAATTTCGGGTGTCCGACCTCCCCTAATTTTTTTAGTTAGGTGTTATGGGTGCCAGTTTTATTCCTCGACATTCAACAAATTTTTTTTGCCAATAGCCTATCTTTGTGGGATGAAATTTAACATGACAAAGTGACTAAGAGGTTATAAATGTTCGACAGCTGGATGTGTGATTGAGGAGAAAGGTGGAATAGAGAGGATGTAATGAGAAGAGGACAGCAGAGAGAGTTGTTCTATAGGTGTGTAAGAGACCTATGGAGAAGAGAAGTGTCCTTGGAGTGTAAGGAAGTGTTGTACAGAGTGTACTTTGTAGCCATTGTCACATATACAGCAGAAACATGGACAGTGAATGTGAGAGAGACTAGGAAAGTGGAGGCCATGGGAATGGAGTTCATGAGGAGCATGTTAGCTGTCACGAGGAGAAACATAAATATGCACTCGCATAAAATTACTCTGTCTGGTAAATATAAGTTATAGGGCCAATAGTACTGAACTTTTTCTGCAGCAGGGGTTCACCCAGGATTATAATTGGGGGATTGAGGGGGGGGGGGCATAAGGGGGGCCTATAGATTTGAAATTGTACTTGAGGAAGCAATTACATTTAAAAATACAAAAGCTAACGATAAATATGTCTGAACAAACTATAGACTCAACTTATTTAATAATAATAATAATATTTAGCACCGCGTCCTACTACCCGTTCGGGTTATACGCTTTAAGTACTAATTACGCTAATGGATTAGGAATTGGGAAGGTTGAATTAGAGGAAGTGAACCCACATTTGCGTGGAGGGAGAGTGGAAAACCATTTTAGAAAAAACCACCCCCAGTTCACCCGACCGAGATTCGAACCTCGATCTCCCCGTCCTCAGCGGTCGAGCTCAACACGACAAGCATATTAGCCAACTACGCCACCGAGGCGGGTAACTTATTGAATAGAAAAGTGTTTGTGCTGAAACCTGTCTTTTTTCTAAATAAAGAACAAACCAACAGTATAAGATCACCAACAAATTCATTAATTCAACTAGTCCTTTCACAGTTCGATAAATCCCAGGAACTATACTCTATGAAACAGTGATCGTTTATAAGGAGGCGAAGGATTATCTTGAAAGATCCAAAAGTCGATGACGAAAAGCACTCCGTGATTTGTCACTTGTGGTGTGTGGAAGGTTTAAGAAGCAAGAGTCTAACTTCTTTTAAAAAAAATTATAGGATGTTGTAAAGAATCTGTTTACATTTACGCTTATTTATAAATTAAATGTTCCGAATGTTACTTTCCAAAATAAGACATGTCAGTGATTTAATGTGTTCTTCGCATTCTTTCTTTCTTTACTTTTTGAGTTGGGGGGGGGGCCTTTGTCCCCCTTAGCCCCCTCCCTCGTGGGTGCGCCACTGGTCTGGGGTTAATTTTTTTTTTAGTTCTGCATCTTATCACCCATTCTGGTTAAACACTTATATAACGTACTAATTACTCTAATGGTTTTAGAGATGAGGAAGATTAAATTTATAGGAATTGTACCCGCATTTGCTTGGATGAAGATTGTAAAATCATTTTGAAAAACCAGCCTCAGTGCACCCAACTGAGATTTGAACCTCGATCTTCCCGCCCTCAGCAGTCTAGCTTAACACAAAACTAGCTTGTTAAATAACTGCGCCACTAAGGCGGGTTAAAAGAGATACCGGTAAATGTTTGCAATATTAGCCACAAAGAAATATACTCATTTGAATATTTTCTAGTGTTCTTCCAACCAAAATTAGGGTCGGCCTACATACCTAGTGTTTTATTTTTTTTATTTGATTCCAACATATTTTTTATTAAATATGATTCTTTGCAACTACGTGAGAAAAGTATCAGAAACATAACTTACATAGGTGAGTCTGTTTTTTTTTTAATACTCTTTGGAATTTAAAAAAAATTAAATTATTTCACCCCTGAGTCTTCACTATGGGAGAGTTATGATTATTAACTATTTTATCTGAACATAAGTATTTCTTGCCTCATAGTTTGTAAACATTTTTAGTATTATTGGTTGTGTTTGAGTAGTTAGGCTATTAACCTAAGCTCATCTTAAAAATATTTAAATGATTTAATGATACACTTTATTACTTAATAAAGTACAGTTAAATCTGGTACTGTACAATACTTGGTCTTCTGAATTCGGTTTTGAATTTTCTTTACTCATCAAAGTGATAAAGGGTATAAATCTAGCCAAGCCAGTTGTAGTTCAGAAGATATGGAACAACCAATAAAATGGACAAATTTTTGGAAAGCATAAATAAAGTGTCCATAAATGAAAAGGACCCTTAAGTATCAAAAATGATTACATAGCGGTAATAATACCATCGTTCAAGAGCCAGATACCAACGTCAAAACAAAATTGATCAATAGACCAAATCATATTGTTTTGTTTCAAAAAAATTAGAGTTAAAGTAATTTAAAGAAATCTGTCAAAACCTTTGATTGACTTCTTTCACTAATTCAGAACAAGATCGCAGCACCTCCTTTTCTTCATCTGTACGCTCGATTTCAGGTTTTTGTAGTATCGTAGACACCTACAATTAAAACAATTAACACCAAAAAATCATTAGAAGCTTGTTAAAAAAAATCTTTAATCAACCTACATTCTTCATTATTGTGTAGCCATAAGGTAAATATTAATAAATTGAGATTTTTGTAGAAAACGTGAACATGGAATTTTTTTATATACTCTTATATTAAAATTCACCTTTTTAAATAATGCGTTCCGTTCCTGTTTGATGCAAAACGTTATTGACTGAGATGATTTTCTTCTCGAAACTCCAGATTTCACTTCGCTTTCTGCGGCCATGTTATTTATTTCTCATCAATATTCAAGTAAAATATAGAACAATAAACCTGAAATTGATAACATTTGACTTAAAACGTATAATAAATATTTCATTTATATATTTTTATTAAACTCTTTTGTTTTATTATCGTACTATCAACAATAACAACAAATAACAAGTTGATAAGACTTAAAATGACTTAAGCTACTATAGTATTTCCGCTATTCCAATGTCCGATGGGGTGACGGAGCAAGTAAAGAAGTTTTTATTCAAATCGATTGTGAATAGAACTAGTGAAGGTGATTTAGAATCTTTGGAAGTTCTAATTCCTGAGGTAAATATCAAACATATTAATTTGTATACGAACAATGCATTTTGTGTATTTTATTAGAAAAAAGAAAATATATAACCTCATTGGGTTGTCTTGTTAGTGCTTATTTCTATCTGACTCTCATAGATCGAAAAGAAAAATCTCTTAACACTATATAAGAATACTCTCAATTTATACTTACATTGATGGAAACTATTTTCTCTAATAATCCATAGAATTGATATTTGAAACCAACCGGATGTCGCCGCACTAGCAAACAGTGTGGGGGGGAGGGTGGGGGGGGATCTAGTATGCTTATATGCTTACTGAATTCCAGAAACACATTTTATGTGTATCACAACTATCAATAACTATTCACAATCAAGACACAATGAATTGAGGCATAGGCCTACCGATATTAAAATTAATTGTTTCAACCAAGGTTTTCTAGCAACCTATTGTACATTTAATTACGTATCCACCTACTTGATAGGATAAGGTAGTGAAAAGGTGTTTAACATTGCTTGATTTGATTATTTGTATATGTTTATTAAAATAACTCATTGGGTTTCTCAAATATTTAAACTTCCTAATGAAGGCTTGTATTATAAAATACAAGGGTTGTATCCGAATAGTCTACCTATGCGGCGTCGCCTTGACTCATGCCCTTGATAATTGCATTGGTAATCACTTGGCCAAGCAAAGAGCTGTCCGAATAGTTACGAAGGCCATCAGCCATGCGCTGTTCTCGCGGTGTCTGTTGCTGTGTTTGACTGGCAATTGTTTTAGTATTATCGTTTCATCTGCTAGAGCACTGACTTAAGTACTCCATTTTAAATAAGGATGGCGTTTAAGTTATATAGTTTCTAATATCTTTGGTTAGAAGCAGCACTGTGGGTCCCAAGGGTGTTGCCTGTTACCATTCGAATAGTGATGCAGTCTTCACTATGAACATAGCGAGAAGTGTAAAATCATCAAGACTGCACAAGTATAAAACTCAAGGGTCCGACTAGGGAGCCTTGGACTATCCGGATACAGCCATGGACTACCTATTAAAACATTTAGGAAAGTAAAAAATCGTGCATAATGTTTACGCCTAATTTTAAACTTTCCCATCATAAAAAAAAACTTTCCATGTAAGCAAATATAAATGGACCTAGATGGAGGGGGTGGGGGTATAAGCTATTTTAGGTTTTTTCTTAATCTAGTAAACCAATTGTTGAAAACACAAGAAACAATAATTTTTTGTATTGGTATGTCCCATTTCCTTTTGTGCTTTGACTGTGAATCAATATGCGTTTTTCAGGATGTCTACCATCCGGGAAAATCAGGGAAAACGGGAATTAGCCGGGAATTAGAACTATTCGAGGGAAAACGGGAATAAGTCGGGAATTTGGTAAATCACAAAAATCCGGGAAAATGATATTTTACTCAAAATATGAAATACAATAATCGTTAAATCAGTAAATTATGTCATTTTTTTTGTTCATAGCTGTGTAATATATTTTTAATTCCTAGTAAACAATTTTAATACAAATTTAAAAATATAATTCAAATTTTAAAACTTATTATTATTATTCATAAAAAAGTTTAATAGAAAAACGAGGGGAGGGGGGGCGAGTTAGAAGATTGTGACATACTTTTTTAGTCGAGAATTTTAGGAAATGATAAGGGGAAATCAGGGAAAAGGTCGGGGATTTCATTGGTCAAGTTGAGTAGACACCGTGGTTTTTGGAGTGTTGCATTTTCAAAAAAAAACATGTCTCTAAAATCTACTCTAATCTTAGGCCTACCAATCCCCATTGTTTGAATTGATTTTGCGAGTTATTCAGGTATTAAGGTCTACATGTCACAACCCACTTTTAAAAAAGCTGTGTCATGTCTGAACATTATTTTGATCTTATTCAACACTTTCTTATATAAGTGACCTTTCTTACCAAAAGTTCCTCTGAGTGATTAAAAATAATGTTTTGGCCAAACACAGCGAGTTTAAGTTAGGTTAAAACGTGTAATACTCCTTTTTCTAAAGAAATCAATTTTTCTCGCAACTTTACTGTTCTTCACCAGGTATATCCATTTTAAATAAATTTGTTAAAACCTTTTCAAACTTTGAAAAATCAGTCTTCAGTACATATTAAACTGATGACAGAATCACTTCACATCACGAGTTATCAAGGGAATAATTTCTTTTAATGAAAGGAAAGTCCTCAAAAAAAGGTTAAAAGTGATGCTTCCTTGATTAAAAAAGATAGGTCTAATTGGACTTTGTTTCTTTGCATTTTAAATACGGCGGAAGAGGAAACGCGTTGTGTCCCGTGTCAATTGTAGGCTAGCATGTGAAAGAACCCTAGAAGGTAATTATGTGAAAATACCTTTTTCGGCAAAAATGGTAGCTCTCACTTATAGAAATTCTTGCGTGCTAATAACTTATCAGTCCTTTCAGAATGTTCATGTTAAATACCTCAAATAAATAAATAATAAATATGGAGGAATCGTTGAATCATGCATGGAGGGTTGGGACAGTCATACAGCTCAAGCGTGTATTAATCACAACTTGTGAATGTGTGGAATGCCAGGCCTCCACCGTCGTTCGGATTCCACGTTAAACTGTAGGTCCTCCATTTCATCTCACAATCATCCTACCATTACACATTAGCGTAAGTGTGTATAACCCGAACGGGTAGTAAGACGCGGTGCTAATAATAATAATAATAATAATAACAACATACAGCTCAAACACAGCTTTACAACCTCTCAAATACAGCTCAAGTATAACAGGGTGTCCAGTGACCTGGAAAATAGGGAATTTGCTTTATCAGGGAAAAGTCAGGAAATTATATTAAATTTCTAGAAATTTTACATTTCGTCTCTAAAAAGCCTTATATTTTGATTCACAATAGTCAGAATAACACTTTTCTTCCAGTTAATACTGACCTGGAATCACTTTCACGCCATTGCCCATGTCGAGCAGACTAATATCACTCCTCAAGGTCAACACCCTTCCACCCTTCTGCCACGTGTCTTTAGCCAAAGTTGAGTCATGGTTATTCACATGCGCAAAATTTGACTAGGCCTACATTTTAAGTAGAAGGAGCTAAGAATGACTCTGTCCCACAACTATTTTAAATAGTTCTTGCTCGAGGCAGAAATCGTTTAATCCCTTTATTGAGTGACATAATTTCAGAATGTATATGTATCTAGAAAAAAAACCACTATATTAATCTGTGATCTTAAAAAATGATTTTCTTAATATACTTAATATTAATATATAGTGGTCTGGAAAAAATTATTATTATTAGCACCGCGTCTTACTACCCGTTCGGGTTATACGCACTTACGCTAATGTGTAATGGTAGGGTGATTGTGAGATGAAATGGAGGACCTACAACTTAACGTGGAATCCGAACCACGCTGGAGGCCTGGCATTCCTCACATTCACAAGATGTCTTGTCAGAAGTGAAGGAAGGGTTTGGTAATCAGATAAATCTGTGTCGGGACCGAGAATTGAACCCCGGCCGCCAGCATAGAAGTCTTACACCTTACCCCTAGACCACCAGGTCACCGTCTGGAAAAAAGTAAATTGGATTTGGAAAACCTGGAAAAGTCGGGGAATTTAAAAATATAGTTTGGCTGGACACCCTGTATAACTTGAACACAACTCCAATAGAACTCACAGGACTCAATTAATAACTGCACATTCACGCCATTTTCCTAATTTCTCTTAAAAATAACTAGTTGCAGGTTCTGGTCCATCCCCATGCTGACCTCTGTGAATATTATGTTTGTCGTAGCAACTGCAAGCTAGCTACAGCTCATACACCTGGCCCTCTGCCCCTGTTCTCGCCTGGTTCCTCTGGGAACACCGCAGGGAGCTGCCAGGGAAACACATTGTGGAGCTCGGCTGTGGGACCTCGTTGCCGGGAATAGTAGCGGCCAAGTGTGGGGCTGCCGTCACTCTCACAGGTGGGCCCTAGTCCAGTTGGCGTCGGTTATTATCACTGGATCCGTCCTAGCTAACGGCGCTAAGGTGTTGATCTGTAGTTTTGTTCCGTTGGTACGGAGATCCTTGCGAAATATGGTATTTAAAATGTTTTATATTAAGTACAGTAGAATACAGATAATTCTAAGCTAAAATGACCTAGGTGGCCTCGGATAGCAAAAAAAAACTTGGAAAATTATGATTAATAATTAGATCTTTTGCCTAGCAAATTAAAGGTTAGTAAACCGATTCAATTTTGCCTGTAAAAATGTTTGTCTGTTCACAAAACTAATATTTAGGCTTTTTATAAGTAACTTATAACATAAAGAAAATAAACTATATTATGGTGTAATACCTGTATGTGGTGGTAAAGTTTAAAATATAACTCCAATCAAGCGCGTAAACAAGCTCTTATTTATTTCAAAATACTATACCGTTATAACAAAACAGATTTCTCAACCAATTTTTATTTAATAAAACATATCTTAACTTTTCCACAACTCCCTACCCTCGCATAGTCCCTTCGCTTCAACAACATCCATGGTGGTCTAGGGGGTAAGGTGTCTGACTTCCGTCCTGGGAGTCCGGGGTCCAATCCTCGGTCCCGGCACAGATTTATCTGATTACCAAACCCTTCCTTCACCTCTGACAAGACAACTTGTGAATTTGGGGAATGCCAGGCCTCCACCGTGGTTCGGATTCCACGTTAAACTGTAGGCCCTCCATTTCATCTCACAATCACCCTACCATTACACATTAGTGTAAGTGCGTATAACCGGAATGGGTAGTAAGACGCGGTGCTAATAATAACAACAACATCCATACACTGAATCATACGCGCTCTTTTATTCTTAACGCTCTAAATGTTCCTTTTTTTCACACATTTGTGTACAACATTTAGCCACGTCTTACTTGGCTTACCACCCCTTCCTTTTGATCCACACTCATACTCTCGACATGCTCAAACCAACGTAAGACCTTTCTTTCACATTGACCTAAATTGAATTCCCTTTCAAACTTCACTCCTTCAGGCAAAAAAAAAATCAACCAAAACATAAAATGGTATTATTACATGATTACAGATAGCGCCAGCCTGCCCAAAAGCCTTCAACACGCCAAAAGGTGCTGCGAAGTGAACAATCTCACGCCGAACCAAGTCCGCGTCCTCGGTCTGACCTGGGGCCTCTTCCTCGGTAATATCTTCTCTCTCGGCCCCGTCGATCTCCTCCTCGGCTCAGACTGTTTCTACGAGCCTTCCGTGTTCGAGGACATTATCGTGACGGTTGCCTACCTGCTGGAGAAGAACCCCAACGCCAAGTTTCTCTGCACGTACCAAGAGAGAAGCGCCGATTGGTCGATCGAACACTTGCTACACAAGTGGCGTCTACAGTGTGAGCAGATCCCGATAAATAATATAGGGGCAGAGTCTGGCGTTGATATTAACGAACTTATGCACGACCATACAATTCATTTGTTGCAAATAACAAGACTCTAAGAAGTTTTCATAACTTACATTTTAAAACCTTGCCAATTCATAGATAAGAAATCAATTTGGGAAGTCTCGTGTTTTTTTGTGGGTTTTTTTTCCGAACTTAATTTTCTTTGGAATTATGGCAGCTCGAGCGGCACGGAAACTTTTCATCGGCAACCTCCCGTGGACCGTCAGCAACCGTGAGCTCAAGACGTATTTCTCCGAGTTTGGGCACGTGGTGTTGGCGAGTGTTGTTTTCGATCGCAACACCGGCCTTTCCCGCGGTTACGGTTTCATTGTTTTCAGCACCCAGGGTGGTTACGACGGTGTAGCCAATCGACAGAATCACGTCTTGGAAGGCAGCAACCTAGTCATTCAAGCGGCTTCTAACTAGCGTCGTGAAAGACATTTTTTGTTTTGTAAAACTAAGTAGTTTATTATTTAAATTAGATTTTTTTTTTTAGGTTAACACTAGCATTTTTTCCCTATCAATCCAATATTAGTTGCATTTGTTTTCGATCATGGCTGAAGCTCTCCCGTCCGTCTCTTTATCTCAACTCTCGGAGGACTTTGAAAGTGCAGCAGAACATGTTGCAACATCCCTGGCTACCAAACTGGCACCGGACAAATTGTTACCTCTGTACGGCTACTACAAGCAAGCCGTTGCAGGCCCGTGCCAGACCCCGCGCCCGAACTGGTACCAGATGCAAGCGAAGCAGAAATGGGAGGCGTGGAAAGCACTAGGGGAAATGCCGGTGGCTACAGCTATGAAAAAATACATTGAAATGGTCAGGGAGTTAGACCCTGGTTGGGAGGAATGCGTGTTTGATGAAGATGAAGATGAAGATGAAGATGAAAATGTTTCTTCCCCCACCACAACTAACAAATCCGGTTTAGGATGGGTGGCGGTGAGCTGCATGCCGAGAACCGACTCATTCATTGCAGACGAGGACAAGACCCTCTTCGATTGGGTCAAGGAAGGTAACGTCGAGAAAGTGAAGGAGGCTTGCGAGAAACCCTTGGCCCCGAGAGCTATCAATGACCAGGATGAGGAAGGTCTGGGTCTTGTCCACTGGGCCGCCGATCGCGGTGATATCGACATGCTGCGTTACCTCCTGGGAGACATGAACGCTGACGTCAACTTGAAGGACAGCGAGGGGCAGACACCACTGCACTACGCCGCTTCGTGCGGGCACAAGGACACCGTCGGGCTCCTCCTAAAGTTCCGGGCGGATCCGACCATCCCCGACTCGGACGGTTCGCTGCCCTCTGATGTTGCCTCTAGCTCGGAAGTCAAGGAGATGTTTGGCACAAGTTTTCAAGTGACGGAATGATGATGTAATCATTGTTATATTTAGTGGTTGGTATTACTCATTGTATAAGTGACGCAAATAAAACATTTTATCGAAAACCTTATCTTAATCATTTTGTGATATTTAAGGTATTAGGGAAGGCAATCATAAATCCCTAAAACACCAGAAAACAAGTGGGTTTATAACTTACCAAGGTGAAGCTGTTTGTCAGTAGAAGAACAAAAAGGGGAGGAGGAAAATACAAACAACAATCTATTTGTGTTGCAACGCTTCTACTAAATGACATCATTCGATTCACAAGGCTCTGTTCTATGTTCCTATAACAGTTACTTTTCATTTCTTGGGTATTTAGCTCTTAATGATCAACAGAAATATTTTGATTTTTAGATACTCAGTGTATAAAAACTCCAATGTCTATGAGTTTATGTATCAGGTCATAGGAAATAGTTTTGTTTATTCCAGATAACACTAAACTCGTGGACTATTAGAGGTTTTATCAATATTTAACCTAAGCGCAACAACTGATGGGCGATATCTCGTCTACCTAGCCAGGCAGCTACCTCGAGTATAATCTATGAACTTCCAATAAACATTTTTCTCGCGAGTTTGACAAACAGAAAAAAGCGATACACTTGCTAGACACTGGTTTATAAAAGGGCAAAGTTTCACAGATATTCGATAAACACATCGTCTAATTAAATTCAAACAAATCTCGCATCACATTCCAAACTAACACTTCCTTAACGAACAAGGCTATTTAGAAAAATAGTTTGTGATCTTATTCCGACAGCGACCTTTCTTAACTCCGTCAGATGCTCAGAAGACGAACTTCATATGCAGCTGTGAACCTGGATAATTCAACGAGGAAGTAAAGCCGTCTGTCAAGGTGACCTGGTGGTCTAGGGGTAAGGTGTCAGACTTATATGCTGGCGGCCAGGGTTCAATCCTCGGTCCCGGCACAGATTTATCTGGTTACCAAACCCTTCCTTCACCTCTGACAAGACATCTTGTGAATGTGGGGAATGCCAGGCCTCCACCGTGGTTCGGATTCCACGTTAAACTGTAGGTCCCCCATTTCATCTCACAATCACCCTACCATTACACATTAGCGTAAGTGCGTATAACCCGAACGGGTAGTAAGACGCGGTGCTAATAATAATAATAATAAAGCCGTCTGTCCCATGTCTGTTGTGGCATATGTAAACGAACCCTGGAAGATATGTGAAAATATATTTCCCGGCAAAATTGGTAGGCCCTTTTGCCCTCAGAAATTGTGCGCGGATATGAGGCGGTTTAGAAAGTGCACGTTAAATACCTCTAATAAATGAACCTGGTTAACTTGTGCACAACTTATTAAGGGAGTTAACTAAATGTGTCGGCTTTTCTAATGATTATATGAAACATTTATTTGGTTTTACTTATCTTTTTAAATTACATTTATTAGAGCACAGTTATTAATGACTTAGTTTAAGGGCTCCAATATGTTAAAATTAGTTGTGATAAATCAGTTGTGGAAAAGTGACGCCCCCTCGCCAAGTGCACATGACTGAAAGATTTGAACTTGGACCTCCCTTTGCCAGCAATCTGGTCTATTTGTGAGCTTGACTCCTTCAATGAGAGATGTTGATAAAATCACTTATAGAGCATTTCCTTATGTTATAAATCAACGTATCGATTAGCAAGCGCCAAAACACATGTACTGTGGTCTGCTTTACCTACATTTCTTCCCGTTGTTCATGCAAATGTAGGTACACTTCTTCATCCGCGCCCAGTCAGTGTAAATGAAATGTGTATGGTCAGGATAAGTAGCGAGATGCAAGGAAAGGTAAAAACAAACTCCATGTCATCCATTAAATGGATACATTAATAAAAATTAATTTGGTCACTTAATCAAAACTATTTAATTTTTAAATATTACTTCTTCTACAAGTGATGTGTCGGCAGAATTGGTTTAATTTCCTGTCACACTATATAGTCTAGTGTATTGCTGGTCGGAGTATTTCAGGGGTGGTTAGTGGTGATTTACTCGCGTTTGCTTGGAAGGAGAGGGGGAAATCATCCAGGAAACAACACCCGAGCTTGCTGTGTTCAGCTGGGCAGTCTTCGTTGCACCTCTGCCTGGTGACAACATAAAGAGGTCTCCTTTTTATAGGTAGCCTGTTAGTTGAGAACTGTAAAGTCGTGTTTTCACAACGGCTTAAATGAAAATAAAGTAAAACCTCTGATAACCGAAAAAAAGGGGACTGAGCCCATTTTGGATATGAAATGTATACCCCTATAAATGAGTTAAAAGGTTAAAAAAAAATGTATAAATTACACAACATATATAGTTACAGAAAAGTATTTTTTGTATATGTGTGTACATACAGTATTTAAATAAATGGTTGGTGACCTGGCGGTCTAGGAGTAAGGTGTCAGACTTCTGTGCTGGCGGCTGGGGTTCAATCCTCAGTCCCGGCACATATTTATCTGATTACCAAACCCTTCCTTCACCTCCGACAATACATCTTGTGAATGTGGGGAATGCCAGGCCTCCACCGTGGTTCGGATTCCACGATAAACTGTAGGTCCTCCATTTCATCTCACAATCACCCTACTATTACACATTAGCGTAAGTGCNATCTCACAATCACCCTACCATTACACATTAGCGTAAGTGCGTATAACCCGAACGGGTAGTAAGACGCGGTGCTAATAATAATAAATAAATGGTTATTAAACATAACAAAGTTAACAAAACTAAATTTATCATTTTTGTTTAAAAAAAAAGTCAACATTTTTTTTAATTTTTTTTTTCAGTTTTTTTAATTTTGACTAAATGTGTGAAAAAGAGAAACATTAGGGGTGGTTTGCAAGAACGTTGGTGAACTCTTAGTGGAGCGATATTGTAGTCCCGAGCATAATATCGCTCCAACTTCTAACTGAAGATAATGCAAGTGTCCACTTAGTGAAGTGCTTGCATACCTCCTTAAGAGTTTTAAGAATAAAAGAGCATGTATGTCTCGATGTATGGATTTTATCTAATCGAAGGGAGTATGTGAGGATGGATTAAATACAGAGTTGTTTTTCGAACTACATGCAGTGTCTTAACCTTTATTTGTAAGTTCAGCTATTGGAAAATACATAAACAAAAAATGCTGTTAGCAAGTTGAGATTTTTGAAATTCGGATGTGGCAGCTGTTACTGTATTACAATTGTATTTACATTATTAGCCTGTTTTAAATTAATGTAAAGACAAATTTGACAATAATCCATAAGGAAGTATTATTGATAACTTTTTAGATGAACTTATTTCATAAATACAATAATAATAATTAGCACCGCGTCTTACTACCCATTTGGGTCATACGCTCATAAATACAAATAAGACATATTTCTATAATGCCAAATTTTAGTGACTCAATCAATGTTGGTTGTCGATAGCAGGATTTCTATACAAATCTATATTTAGTTGTTAATGTGTTAGTTTATTATACCAGTGAAGCCAGTTTCATATCGAAAAGAAACAAAATATTACCCTACTACCTTTATTATGCCCCCACCTTTATTCCCTGCTATATAAACCTCACCAGTAATATAGTATTATAATTGATAGTTTAGAAGTCAAGCTGTGCTCTAGGGTCTCAGAACACTGGCCTACCACACAAATTGGAATCTAAAGCCCGATTTATTACTAATAATGATTTGGAATGCCTTTATACCCATAAAGATCCTCCTATATAATAGGATTATGGTAGGGAAAAAGGCATTTCAAATCGCTACTCATAAGAAAATCGAGCTACTGTTAGAAAATTTGGGCAGTGGCGGGTTTTTCCCTTCCTCCGCCTTTATCCATTCCTGGCGGTCTAGGGGTAAGGTGTCAGACTTCTATGCTGGCGGCCGGGGTTCAATCCTCGGTCGCGGCACAGATTTATCTGATTACCAAACCCTTCCTTCACCTCTGACAAGACATCTTGTGAATGTGGGGAATGCCAGGCCTCTACCGTGGTTCGGATTCCACGTTAAACTGTAGGTCCTCCATTTAATCTCACAATCACCCTACCATTACACGTTAGCGTAAGTGCGTGTAACCCGAACGGGTAGTAAGACGCGGTGCTAATAATAATAATAATACATTTCAAATAAATTCTAGAGGCATCTAATTTTCATTTGCTGAAATAGAACCAAATACCTTCTAGAGGAGTCTTGAGTTTTTTAAATCACAAACTTTAAATAAGAGGCATCCTAATTTAAAAAAAAGATTTATAAGGGAAGATCACCCTTTGCTCGGGCGCTACAGTAAAGATATCAGTACCGGTGGTCACACAGTAGGCCTACAAGGCGTCAGTCTTGACAAATATTTCCTTACTTGTGACAAAAGGGATCTAGGTTCGAGTCTTGGCTAGGTGCATTTAGAGTATGGTTCCTTGATTTGAGATTTATCAGTGTTGTTTCTCCAACCTCTCTCTGTGCTAATGTGGGTGTATTTACTCTTACTAGGACAGGCACAACATCCAGTCCCCTGGCCCTTAATTCATCACTGTGAAAGGGTGAATTCACATTTCACCGATGATATATTTTTTTCGGCCATGCCGGGAATCGAACCCGGGACCCTTAGCTCGGTGGACAGACACGCTAACCGATTGAGTTAAGGACACACTTCATGCTACTTAGGATAATTTGTTAGGGATAATGGTTTGTGTATATGAAATGTGCTAGAATTTGCATGAAGAGAGAGTGGGAAACCCATTCAATACACCCAACCAGGATTCAAATCCTGATCTCGTCATTAGAAGTCCAGTATTTTTTTTTTTGCGAGAGTGACGCTTTGGGACCATTTGACCACTGAAACGGGTTAAAACCAAATATTTTTTTGTTTTAAACCCAATAGACACTCACTTTACACTTTAAGGGTAAGATTATCTCGAGTGTTTCCACTATGGTGAAGACTATATAGTATGGCCATAGTGTAATCCGTCAAGGTAAGACTAAGTTTTCATTGTACTCCTCCTAAATTTCCAACTTCCCGCCATACGAGCCATTAGGCGCACACCTAATGACTTGGAGGGGAAACTGTCTGATTGGTTACTGAGCTGCATCTTGCGCCCGTCCTGAGAACATTCTAGAAAAAAAAATATGGCCTCGCTGAAAAAAAAGAGGCAGGCCATCTGAAAGAAAATATCACGTTCAATTACACACCTATCCTCATCGATGGTCGCGTGGACATAGCTGTCTGTCTCGTCTTATCTTCAGAAGGTCAGGGTTTTAATCTCGGCCAGGTGGTTTTTTTCCCCCAAAAAGTATTTTCCCCTTCTCCTTCCACGCTTCCTTGTCCTTACCCCATTGGCGACAATTAAATAGACGTCCAATTGAGTAGGGATAATTTTGGTTTTTGATAATACAATATTGTTTAAAAAAGCTTCAAGAATAAACTCGATAACAATGGGGCTTAGTTTAAAAATGGCTTCTTTCCTTAGACTATTTATTTTAAAGAATATTTCCGTCTTTAATGTACACATTTGCATTTAAATTCCATTATATTGTAACATTATTCAAAGCTATTTAAAAACTCGGAACTAAATATTAAAAGAATGCAACAATGGGCGAAGAGTCATGGCACGATTCAGAGATTCATTATATTATATTAAGAAGATAAACAAACATAAACTATTGGCATACGAGAAATCTCAATCTGTTTTACAAGAAAAGATTTCATTGTGTGTGTCTTTATAAGATTTGTGTTCTGTATTATGCTTTGTGAGATTCCCGCGTGATTGTTGCTAGGCGGGATGGGGTAAGTGATGATTGGAGGGTGGGGGTGTGATGGATATGACAAAACTGGAGTCAACCAATAAGAGTTCGATTAAAAAGTAGCATCTTCACAGGCGTCGACAAAGAAAAAAAGAGAGGCAAAAGTTTCTAGTCTCCATGACAGTAGATTGCGATCTTAGCGAATAAATAAGTATTTTAGTGCTATAAATCAATTTATCATGGGAGGCCGTAGACTTCAAGCTACTCAAGAAGAGTTAATTGTGAAAGACGTATTACAGAGAATATTAGATACTATGAAGACGATGAATTTTGATATTGTTCAGAGAAATGGACAGAGGATTAGTTCTTTGAACGAATGGGTCGGCGCAGCGCCTGGAAACGATTGCGAGGTTTTTGTTGGGAAGATACCTAAAGATTGTTTCGAAGACGAACTTCTTCCGATCTTGGAACTGGCTGGGAAGGTGTACGAGATCAGATTGATGATGGATTTTAGTGGTTATAACCGAGGTTTCGCCTTTGTCAAGTATACGGATCCTAAGTTTGTTATGAACGCGGTGGATAAATTAAACAATCATAAAGTTAGGCCCGGTTACAACCTAGGAGTGGTCAAGGCTTTGAACAACTGCAAGTTATTCGTGGGAGGTCTTCCGAACGACTCAACAACTTATGAAATTAAAGAGGTTAGTGATTCAAATATTTAAAACTATTTTGGGCATATTTATTTTAAATTTGATTTTGGTTGTAGTTGTCCCTTACCTAAATAAAATAATACCCTGGTTTTTTCTTAAGTAATTTTCTTTTAAACGCGAAAACTATTCATAGAGGTCTATTATAAATTTTGTTAAATAATTTTCTAAGTTATATTCCATAGTTATGTAGTTGTGATGAGCTACAATACATTCTCATTTACGCGGGAATATAATGATCACGGGATGCGCGGTAATATTTATTTTGTGCCTACAAGTGTTCCCAACACCGAACAATGACAATACCTGCTTAATAAATGTGCACAAGTATTTGATTTATAAATAAAGTTTCACCTTAAATTATATTTATAACTTTTTGCTTTTATTATACATAATATTCTTTTTTTGTTATTTTACACTGATAAAGTTTTTAATTCCCGTTAATGTGACATTGATAAATTTAAGAAAAAAATTACCTCTTTACATTTTCAAAGATATTTGTTCGTGTGAAATTGTATAATTATGTGGACTAAAATGTTAGTAAATGCGTTAAATTGTTGTTTCGCTTTCTTCTGAATCATAACATGTATTTGGCAATTCGACTTCTAAAATTATATTATGTATTTAGATATTATTTTTTAATTTTTATCCATACTTTTATCTATAGTTTTCATCTTTTATTGAAAATATTTTTTTTTTAATATTACAGTGACACCAACATATTAAACTCATATATTCCCTTTGTGTTTATTATTAATTAGACTAATATGAAACTTTAATCCTTCTTAACTTCACTCATTCAAGCGTAGATAAATAAATGCATTCAAGTTTAACTGCCTGTATTTATCTTAAATGTTTACCGATACATATATTTTATTTTTATTTTTAATGATTTTACAAACAGACTTGACCCAAGTAACCGACACTTGATAAATTGAAATTGAAATTGAAATTAATAGATGTTTTATAATTATCTTACATTCCTAAAATCTAAAAATAAAACGAAAGTACTTTTGGAGTCACATATCCTGTTAAAAATGTAAGAAGCCTCACAGTAGGCCATATACATCCTATTGAACCAATCTTGATGATGGAAATCCACCTTACCTTGATTAAATTATGACTCATACAACTCTCAACATGGTTAAATAATCAAAATAACTTTAAGAGTAAATGGAGCGTACATCTACCAAAACATAGGCCTAACCGTTTTCGAAAACAATCTGAACAGGCCTAAGCCATGGTTTGAGCACTGTTGCCAACTATGTTATCCTACAACCCAATATTGAGATGTTACGCTAAAAAATAATATCCTGGGGCTCTGCCTAACGTTACAAGATAATCAATAAATTATTAATTTCTTATAAAATAGACCCATTGATCAAAATTGTCGAGGCTTACTTCTTTAAAATCTGTTCTTATATTATGATAATTCCCGGCCTCACCATCCCACACAAGAGACTTTGGTTCGGAACTCACCGGGATTGATGTTTTCACTCGGCATTGCAATCAAGTTTGAAGTGCAGAGTTTCACAATTGTATCACCGATCGCGTATCATTTGTCTGTATTGTAAGTAGTATTTTGTTGCGCAAGAATACAATCCATCTTGTCTTGTATATTACTGCTAGAGACCCTGGGTTAGAGTTGTATAGAGATGCTATGTTATGATTGCTACAGTGGCCCCATGGCTTCTTTGGTGCTGACTGACAGCTTTGAAAAGTTACCAGACCAAATTATGTATCCCTACGCCGAACCATATGATCTGCAAAAACATGTGTTTAGCAGCTGTCACTTCTGACGGTCAAAATGTAGGTATATACCTAAATGTTGACTGTCAGAAGTCAGCTGTGAGCTGTCAGTCAGCACCAAAGAAGCCACGGGGCTACACACATGTTGTTAGTCTCTGTACTGGATAAATTAGCAACTCATTTGACTAAACATAATAATCTAGGCCCTATAGCAAAATTATAAAGACATATTCTGTAAGAAACATAGGACCACCTTTTTAGTTTA
>CABFOV010004760.1:16636-49221 GCA_902141375.1 Timema poppense | reverse complement strand
CAGTGTCACTTTCTTCATTAACATTGTTCTTTTCAACAGAGTGATCAGTGTCACTTTCTTCATTAACATTGTTCTTTTCAACCGAGTGATCAGTGTCACTTTCTTACACTTTGGCAACAGCTTTTGGTTTTAAGTTTTCATTGTTGCATCATACTCCTTTGATGTTATTACTTTTACTTTAGAATCCTCTTTTGTTCTGCTTAGTTTTTGGGGGAGTATCATTATTTTAACTCTGCTGAGAATAAGACCTTCAAATGAACAGTTGGAAAGTCTAGGTGGTCTGGGGGTAAAGTGTTTGCCTCAGGACCCGATGTTCTTGGGTTCAAACCCAGTCAGCCATCGGTCCTCGGTTGACTGTGGCGTACCCTGGAAGTTATCTGAAAGTACCTTTCACAGCAAAATTGGCAGGCCCTTTCACTCTCGCTCCCGGAAATTCTTGTGTGCTGATATAATCAGTTGGTTCAGAAAGTAAACTTTAAATACTACTAAAACAAATTGTAAATAGTAGCCGCACTTTTTAATGTAAAATGGTTGAGGATAGATCTAGGCCAAATAAGGTTGATGGCTGAGGCATAGATTCAGATTGGTGCGTTAGGCTTGGTGGGGGGTTGAAATAGGATACAAGGGAAGAACCTGAGGGAAAGATAAATTTGGATTTTGACTGGATCCCGTCTCTTATATGTTTAAATTGTTTGTATATATTGATCTGAATATAATATGCCTCACACTTAATACAAGGGATGTTTTTGTAAGTAAGGACTGTTTTGCAATAAAACAAGAACTATTAAATATTTTTGGGTAATTATTTTAATCCGATTCTACATACCTTCAGCTACTTTTCAACATAGTTTTCGTTGTTATTTAAACATTTGTCGTATCGTGAGATACGTTTGCCACCGGCGAGGAAAGCCATTCCTAAACCGTAGTTTTCACTCGTGGTCGGTGTGGGAATGCTTGCCGGCGAGGAACCTTTTCAGATGCAGGAAAAGATGATAGTCACCAGGTGCAGACGTTTATTCTGTATTGCGCGGCAAAGTTTCTTCAAAGTCAGATGATCTGCATGACATGTGCGAAGAACAAACGCGCAGGATTTCAAAAAATATGGGCAAGCATTCCCACAAGGTGAAAACTACGGTTTAGGAATGGCTTTCCTCGCTTGTGGCAGACTTCTATACACAAATAAGTTTTAAATGAAGTTCAGGAGGTCAAGGAAAGAGGACAAGACTTTGCAGAATCTAAGAGAACAGCTTTAGGTCATTACCAGCCTGCTGTGAATACTATAAAACCCTCAACTGCGGCTAATTCTTGGAAGAAACCTATAATAAACGAGACAAATAGATTTGAAACTAAAGATATTAGTGATACTCTACATCAAGTTGGTGAATATGTTGTAACAATGGGAGACACTGAATTGTTGCCGGAAGCCGACAAGATGATCCGAGTTATATTTTGACTGAGAAGGAAACTGTGCAGTGTGAGGACAGCAGAAAGTTCTGGAGAGGACAACAACAGGGAACCAACATCAAATGTTGATGGAATCAAAGAACACCTGAGTTTTGTCATCAAACAAATCAAGAGCAAGAATATCCGGCTGTTACGAACACTTACGATACCTGCTGGAAATGTGTGCTAGTGGAAACCAACACGAGATGAGTAGTTCTTTTAAACCCGTTAGTGTGTCATGTGATGTGATTGTGGGTAAACCAACATATTATGTACGTAAGATACATATTCATTTCTTTCCTATGGATTATTTTTCACCTGTATTACTTTTAATGTAAAATAATTATGGTTTGTTTCTGTACAGGCAGTTTCCATCGTACCTTGCCTTATTTTATAGGCTATTTTTTTTTCAAATCTGGTCTTTCATTAACCTGAAGAACTTTAAGCCCCAATTATTCCGGATTAATGAGGTTTATTTAGCTCCTTGAAATACTTACCATCCAAAAGCTGTAATAAGTCAGTCAATCATGTCCTGTGCCAACTTTTTACTATAACCCATTTCCTTGGCATATTTAACTTTGTACAAGTCCAAGAGAATTAAATGTCCTTCACAAAACAAAAAAGGTCATTCTTTCAACTTCCTTTGAAGGCCTACAATGAGGACATATTTTCAACTTTATCAAATGTTTTAAACAAACTGTGTAACGCACAACTCTATAACAAGTTTACATATTCATTATTTCATCTGATCACATTCTTTATACATCACCTTCACACTTGACCTTGCCGAAAAGTGAACCTCAACACCTTCATCAATCATGACCAAGTACCTTAACGCTACTTACTACTCGGTCACCGATACAGGGGTAGAATTATACTTATATAATATAATGTACAGTTATACAAATTATTATACTTTATCACTTGCAAAAATTACAACCAAACATGAAATAAAGTATATAATCTTTACTATCAAATATTTACCCATAAGGTTCTTTTTTTGGCATGACTTGTTCTAGATGCAGTCTAGGTGCCGCGGTGGCGAGGTACAGATGCGAGCAGGTGGGTCAGCTCGTACTGATAAGTGGCGGAGGTCCAACTCCACTGGCCCCACGGACCGCTGACAGCAAGACTCCTGCCCTACCGTTCTGTCTCCAGATCTGCTTGAAACCTCTGCTCATGTGTGGATTCAGGAGGTATTCAATCATGTTGTACTAAACTAACTCATGAGGAACATGTGGCAGGGAGAGAGTCCCTCGAGTACTATAACAGTCATACATTCAGTTAAGTGTTAAACTACTGATCTGGGGCCTGGTTGTTAAGTTCATCCTATAATTTTATTATAAATGGTTTTGAACTACCAATAAGCAGTATTAAAGCTCTAAAACAAATTTCACTTGAAAAAGTTTTTTCTAAGGATTTGAGTCTCAAATTCCGAATATCCTTGAAGGATGTGAGTTTCCATCCCTAAACAGGACATTATATTTCTTCCACTTGAAATCTCTCTCTAGTGTTTAGAAAGATACCAACACAAACGTGGTATTTATAAACTCAAACAATAAACTAAACTGTAAACAAACAGGAAAGCTGAGGAGAAGCTTGTGTGAGAGTGAGAGAGAAATGATTGATGAAAGGTGGGAGGGAGGAGGTGAATCCTCTAACATAAGTTTACTCTCTTGTCCTATGTCTGACTCATTCACTACCATACATCTAAGCGTCCTGTTTAGATTTCCGACATGGCACAAATTGTTACCAGGCTTTCTCTCTCACAGTAATAAATTGTCATGAATTTAAACTGTGACGTAGTTCTAACCTTTAGCTCTTTTTCAGATGCATGCTTGTTTTTTTCTTCAATAAACTGATGACATTTTTGTTTCTAATAATTCACGTCTGGTTGTCCAAATAATGAATAAGCCTGCCATTGTTATAGAAATGACACATAAAAGAGCAGATATTGGACAGTTAAAGGTTTTATTGACGAATTATTTTCTCCAAACAAGTGTCAATACATTACATATTATATGAAATAAAGTTTGTTTAGTAAGTTATAATATGTCATTAATTAAATATTATAGAATCGTAGAAGATGAAGAACACATTAAAGTAAAAACTACCAACCTACACTTACAAACACTTATATGTTTGGATGCTACATGACATCTTCCTCCGGAAGTAAATGCCATGTGTTACATAAATATTGAAGTGTTTGATAGTGAAAAAAGGTTTTCCTTAAAGAGTTATATTATACATTCACATCCATTGTAAAGTGTTCCATATTGCTTTAGATGGTATTGTACTTTCTACACCGTTACAAACACTTGACGACGAAGGTATCTGTTCGACACTGAGAGAACAAGACAAGCTTCCTGCATAAAACTACCACAGATAGTTGGCTAACCTGTATTAGACTAGATACTGTCACAACCAAAATGGCTTACTTGAGTATCATTGTTAACCATCGTATATAATTGCTTGCTAATATAATATAAGCATAATCTTTCCAAGTGGGTTTCATCACCCTAAATAATCACTGAGGGAACTGCTAGTCTTATGGAGAAAAGCTTCATATACGCTCTCTTTCTGTTAACAAATCCCCTCATTCTCAGATATGTCTGCAGGTGGTGTGCTGGGGTAAGAGAGAGCTACTGACAGCCTCGACTATCCAGTGTTGCCAAACTTGCGGGGGGATTGACCAAACCAAACAAATAGAAACCGTGCAGTTCCCTCGGTGATAACTAGTGTTAGTGTTAGTAACTCCACAGGGGTGTTTCTTGGGCACAAAGTTATTAGAATAAATACTGGAGGTCATGTGCTTAGCAGGGGTAGATATGAATACACTACTCCCTATTGGATATGAAGGGACGAAATGTAACACTAAGTGACGCCACTAAAGAAGCAGAACAAATTGATACCGTAGACACATTTTTAGGAATAATGAAAATAAATAGCAGACAGCCATCTTGAATGTGCTGAGGACAAACAAGCCCCAAAGGAGATGATAGAAACATTAAAGGGTACTTTCTGGAGACAAAGAGTTGTGAGTCAGTAGTACCTTTGTGAGAACTTTCAAAATTACAATACAATGTGCTTCGGAAATACAGTTCACAACTTGGATCAAATGTTGTGAAGATTATAGAACCCGACCTCTCTGACACTGCCAAAATGATTTGGAAGCTGTACACCCACCATACTCACAACAGAATTTACAAAGGTATGATATGTCACGTGTGAAAATAGAGAAGATCAAATCTTACAACCGTGGGAAAATGAGCCACAAAACAGTTGACTGTAAATATAAAATGAAGCTGTATTGTAAAAACAATCAGTACACAACATTCCAAGTAGGGCCATAAAGATAATTTAAGTTGTTTAGAAATAAATTGCATTTATTAATAAAGAAGAAAACTCTTGGTGGAGTAAAAGCCAGCATGGCAAAAATGATGTTGTATGGTATTTAGACAGTGGTGCAATTTATCACATGATCATTGGCCAACAGATGTTGTATGGTATTTAGACAATGGTGCAATTTATCACATGATCATTGGCCAACAGATGTTGTATGGTATTTAGACAGTGGTGCAATTTATCACATGATCATTGGCCAACAGATGTTGTATGGTATTTAGACAGTGGTGCAATTTATCACATGATCATTGGCCAACAGATGTTGAATGGTATTTAGACAGTGGTGCAATTTATCACATGATCATTGGCCAACAGATGTTGTATGGTATTTAGACAGTGGTGCAATTTATCACATGATCATTGGCCAACAGATGTTGTATGGTATTTAGACAGTGGTGCAATTTATCACATGATCATTGGCCAACAGATGTTGTATGGTATTTAGACAGTGGTGCAATTTATCACATGATCATTGGCCAACAGATGTTGTATGGTATTTAGACAGTGGTGCAATTTATCACATGATCATTGGCCAACAGATGTTGTATGGTATTTAGACAGTGGTGCAATTTATCACATGATCATTGGCCAACAGATGTTGAATGGTATTTAGACAGTGGTGCAATTTATCACATGATCATTGGCCAACAGATGTTGTATGGTATTTAGACAGTGGTGCAATTTATCACATGATCATTGGCCAACAGATGTTGTATGGTATTTAGACAGTGGTGCAATTTATCACATGATCATTGGCCAACAGATGTTGAATGGTATTTAGACAGTGGTGCAATTTATCACATGATCATTGGCCAACAGATGTTGTATGGTATTTAGACAGTGGTGCAATTTATCACATGATCATTGGCCAACAGATGTTGTATGGTATTTAGACAGTGGTGCAATTTATCACATGATCATTGGCCAACAGATGTTGTATGGTATTTAGACAGTGGTGCAATTTATCACATGATCATTGGCCAACAGATGTTGTATGGTATTTAGACAGTGGTGCAATTTATCACATGATCACTGACCAACAGATGTTGAATGGTATTTAGACAGTGGTGCAATTTATCACATGATCATTGGCCAACAGATGTTTGCTTGCTCCAGGCCAGTTACAGGGCAGCTGCTATAGGTAATGTTAAGATTATTTATACAGTTCATGGCCAACAAAGACATAGATATGTGCCAGGATTAAGAAATCATTTATTTTTTGTAACCAAAATTAAAAGCAAGGACCAAAAACTCATCATAGAAGATGGTGTTTGTGAGAGATCCAAGAAATAACTGTAAATACGCCACTGGAATAGGGCAAGATGAACTTTGTATAGTCAGTACTAAACATAAAGAAGTGGCAACTTTGATCAGTAACGTGCAAGATCTACTCCTTGGGCAAGAGCATAACTAGAGCTGATGGAACATTAGACAATATAGTGCCCAGAGCATGTGCCCAACCTGCCTCACCCTAGTTACACCACTGTTTTGCCCACTTTCATGGAGCTACTCTTCAAAAATTATCAAATCAAAGCATGGTGAATGCAATAACCATCTTCACCAATACAAACATGGGTTTGTTTGGTTGTAGTTAAATATAACAGGTTTCATATTCGTTGAATTGAAAAATGACCTTTGGCTCAGTACGCCAATGCTCTAACTATTGACCAGTGTAATTATTCTACTACGGACATGACCGTGACTAACTAATATACCTCATAACAGGCTCGCCAAAAGCCTGGTTTTGACTACTGAGAAACCAAAGCGCCAGTGATTAGGTTCTCAACTCCGCAAGCTATTCTTGCGATAGCCAACTGCGTGGATCCAACAATCCATTAAGTGTCAGTCCTCCTACAAGCAACTCTCAAACATGAGCAGCCCGAACGCAGGCTGAGACAAGCATCACAAGTTAATGGAACGAGAGGTTCACCTTGGGTCTCAATCGTTGTGAAGCCGCTTACTGCTTATGCACTATGGTAGCTAAAACAAATCTCATTTTCTTATTACCTCGGGTGGATGACAGCTATAATCTGACCTAGACGATATAAAAAGGAAACTAACCATGTAATGGCATTGCTGGACCTGCTTATCATCAGGCTCACACAGATATACTTTGTTTGAACCCACAATATCTTATAAATTGGTTGGTCAGGTTTACTTATAGCTAAAAGAAAGGCGTTTCTGTCATCTGGTTGCATAATCTCTAGGTAGACTAGACTGCCCATCACTAGGAGATCAAGGTTCAAATCTTGGTCTAGTGTGCTGAGGGTGATTTTCCATACTCTCTCTCCACACAATTGTGGGTACACTTCATCTAAAAAAACCTATTAATCCCTAAAACCATTGGCGTAGTTAGTACATAAGCATCTAGCCAGAATGGGTAGTAAGACGGGGTGTTAGCAAATTTGTCTGTTGCTACACAATAATAGTTTGACACACTCAAGAAAGGGCATGGGCCAATTGATACCGTTTTCATTCAATTTTTTATAATAACCAAACAAAGACAAAATACATACTGAACTATCTACAGAGTCATAATAAAAACACCAAAATGCTGCGTGGATAAATAACCATATTAAATAGATACAGTTAACAGGGAAACACAATATTTTAGATAAAACCTCACATAATTATAAGTAAGTACATACATAGTTAGTCATTAAGTCCGTTGTGTCTTGATACAATATCTGGTAGAATACACTCTACACAGTGTATTTCCTGTGAACAACAGACCAAGCTCATTTGGAAAGGACTGGAGGACAGAGAAGACTCCACATCCCGGCTACCGCAATAAACACTCTCATTTGTAAACCTAATATTGTGTGCTGTGCCCACTTTTAAAATGGTGTTCACTCTTTAGGAACATCTTGTACGCTCCGTGTGGCAAACACATCAACTCGAATGCTGCTATAAGTGGTGGAGTGCCTCAGTACGTCCTCCAGCACATTGCCCACGGGCAAGACTGGCCCGAGGGGGACTCCACTTTCCACAGACGCATATTGGTGCCGACATTGATAGTCCATGGCATGCGAGATCCATATGTGACTTTGGTCCAAGAATGTGAGATGGAAAGGGTGAGTTGCCGGCAGAAACCTTCTTAACTTAGTCACTGGACAGCGATACATATCTAAGCAACATAGGGGAAGTAAATTATATATTTACTAGAGTCGGGCTCACTCAACTATCTACAATCTACCTTTAATTATGAATCCATATCTTGGTAAAAATATGAATATAAGAGGAAATAAAATATAATATAAAATAAAAATAGTAACTAAATGTAAACATTCTTTTTTATAATCCAGTCACTATAACATTCATACATTCAGTTAAGTGTTAAATTACTGGTCTGGGGCTTGGTTGTTAATTTCACCCTATAATTATAAATGGTTCTGAATCTGCACTTGAAAAATTGAAAAACTAATATTTTTTTAGGATTCGATGCTCGGATCCTCGAATATCGTTAAGGGTTTGAGGGATTCGAAGGATTCAAGGTACCATCCCTGATATTTATTATTTATTCAACTATAGTTTTTGAACAAAATAATAAAATCACTTTAAATATAAAATGGGACAAAGTTGTAAATTTCACCCAATATTAATAATAATAGTTCAGTGTGTCAGACACAATATGTGATAACAGCAAATTTAAATATCATAGGTGGCCTAATAACCCTGTGGTGCTCTTTATCATCTTCTCGTTAAGTTTACACGTAGCTGTCGATCAAACATCAAACAAGTCGGACAAAGACAACAGTAGTACAAACTTGATGGCAATATTTTGTAAGCTTTTAATCTGTTTGCTAACGGGTCTGCTTAATTTGTCTATCTCCTGTGTCAACATCATCATAAACTGTTTCCAGTTTGTGGCCAGGTCTATTTAGTAAAATGCCTCCATCTTCCTCCCATCCCATCCTTGTTTCCTCAACTATATCATGTACATCTTCATTCCTAATCCTATTTCTTCTGATCCTCTCTTTCCTTATTCATGTGTGTGTTTCTTAATCCTACCCGAGCAATTGTCCATAAAGTTGTGTTCACTATTTGATGTGTCTCTTAACTTTAAAACACAACACAACTTGACGTAACCGGCTTCCCCAATTCTAAATTACACAAGTTCACTGCATATTCTAACTTCCACTATAAAAATAATAGCATAATATTATTGTGGGTGAAGTAAATTTATAATAAACAATGGGGATATTTGAAGCCAACCTTCTAAATATAAAACATGATAATACAGTAAGAGTGTGGATGATACATGGGCTACTTGCGATAACTCGGTGTTGAGGTGTAAACAATGAACTTACACATTCTTTTTTGGGGATAAATATCACAAATTCTGAAGGAATATAACTATCCAACTACATGGGAGTGATGTTGACACTGGGCTTCTTTCCCCCCTCTATTGGAATCTCGAGTATTGATACTACTGCGGTTATTTTTATAAATAATGTATTTTCTTGGCGGCTCAGATTATCGACACTGAACTTGTATGGAGCCCATGTAATCTTAATGTTGATTTGGACCTTAAAAAGTAGTCTTGGCTCCTGTATTGTTTATTACGTGTAGGGGTGTGGACAAGCCCCCCTCCACACCTTTGCACACCCAGTGTAGTTTACATTTTAGATAAGATTTGGATTGGAAAAGTAAAGTTTATCAATTGTTAGGTTAATATACATATTTAATCAGTATGGATATAAATTCTAGAAAAATTAATATTTTGAATAGAGTTTAAAATTTGTTCAGGCTCTACACTTATGTACTAATCACGCTAGTGGTTTTAGGGATTAGGAAGGTTGTATTCAGAGGAAGTGTACCCGCATTTGCATGCTTAGCGAGAGGGTGGGAAACCATTTTGGCAAAACCACCCTTAGCACACCCAACCGAGATTCTAACCTTGATCTCCCAGTTATCGACAATTTAGTCTAACACGAGATTAGCGCATTAGAGCACAGAAGGGGGTCTATATAACGGTGATGACATAGTAAAATAATGTAGACGAATTAAAATTTACAAATACTATGCTAAATGTTTAATTGAATAAATACGAGGTGTGTTACCATTTTGAAATTGGCTGTTGTTCCGTGCGTGTGCGTTGAGTACCTCCATCTCGCTCGCCACATACACCATTACAGAAGTATTCAACCGTGTTTACGTCTCTCTGTGGTATTTAAAATGGCTCAGTCAATTGACACTCTGAAATACGCCCTGTTTTTCATTTTCTTCATGCAAAAGATGTGAAGGCGGCTGAAATTCATTGGTAGATCAATGAAGTGTATGGAGAAAACATTATGAGCGAAGGAATGGTAAGAAAATGGGCTATAGCATTGAAAGATGGCCGCACGAGTGTGCCTGATGAGGAACCAAGTGGGCGACCTTCTGTCATTACTGAAGACTTGGTGCAGAAAGAAAGTTGACGAGAAAGTTCGAGGGAGCAGACGCTATACGATTTCATCTTTATCTAACGAGTTTCCTCAAGTTTCAACAAGTGGTCTTTATGGAATTGTGACAGAACACTTAGATTATCGTAAGTTGTGCTCACGCCGAGTACAGAAAATGTTGACTGAGGTGCACAAAACCAAACGTTTAGCCCGTGCATGACTTTCCTTGAGCAATACTGTGATTTTGGTGATGATTTTTTAAGCCACAGGCAACGAAACTTGGGTGGCTCATGTTACGCTGGAATCGAAACAACAATCCACGGAATGGCGCCACTACACATCGCCCAAGAAAGTGAAGTTAAATCATGTGAACTGTGTTTTGGGATAGGAAGGGGGTGTTGCCTCGTGGGGACAATGCCCGTCCACATGTGACCAATCGTACTCAAGATCTCATCGCATCATTTGGCTAGAAACAACTTGATCACCCTCCGTACAGTTCCGATCTAGTGGCTAGTGACTACCACTTGTTCCTGCACTTAAAAAGCATCTTGGTGGTCAGCCCCATGACGATGATGACGATCTCGAAAAGGCCGTGTTGCAGGGGTTATCAAATCAGGCGGCAGATTTCTATGAGGATGGAATTCAAAAGCTGGTTGAACGATACAACAAGCGCCTTAATATTGGTGGAGATGATGTTGAAAAGTAGATTAAAGTACAGGCTTTCATATAAAAATAAAATTGATAAAAATAGTACACTTGTGTGTTTTTTTATTTCAAAACGGTACTTAAAAAAACACCTCGTACAAAGTGATGAACAAAGGAATGGTTATGTTTGTAATAGACATGTAATGTAAAATGAAAAAAATTAAATCTATATAGTTTTGAAGTTTATACAAAAAACTATTAAGGTTTTATGTTATTAATAATTGAGTTAATATTATATTGTAAAATAATGTGAGAGTTTAATTGATTACAAAAAGATTTTGGTTGAAGTTGTTAAAAATGACATGAAACACTCAATCAGAGTCAATGTGAGAGGTTATAAATTTATTTCCTTTCTCCTTCATAGTTCTTTTGTTTGTTACCTTGCTTACAGAATTGTTAACTGTTATTGCCTCTTGATTGTTATCTGTGTTCTTCCCAGTTTCTGCCCTAATGTCCTGTCAATCACCGTCATGATTCAGCTTTTAACCGCACAACACTACCTGTATTGAAATTCAATTGTTTGTCCCTTCTTGGACTCTAGGCCCGAAGTTTTGGTTTAGTCGGGCAGTTGTTATTATGGCTCCAAAGATAAGAGTTGTGCTTGATCTAAACACGAGAGTAAAAGTGATTCATGCGAGTGAGCGAGATAAACGATCTGTTGAGCAGATCATGAAGATGTTTAGCGTCGGTAAAACTAAAGTGTACGAGACTCTAAATAACAAAACGGTAATTTTGAAGTGTTGGTAAAACTGTGCTAATGGAAAAATAAAACTAAAACTAAGGAAAACTGCAAACGAAGACATTAATGAAATAGAGTGGGAGTGGTTTGTTAGTGTTGGAGTGAAAAATCACCGTATTTTGGGTCCAATGGTGCAGGAATTCGCTTAAAAGCTCGCTCAAAAATTGGGGAAAACTGAATTCAAAACATCTAACGGATGGTTGGAAAGTTTTTCGCAAAATATATCAAATATTTTTTAACAATCTCTGTGGTGAATCGTGTGGTGTAAATAGTGAACCCATTGAAGAGTGGGTTGCTAAACTTCCCTCCATAATCGAGGGATATGAACCTGAAAACTTAGCGAATGGGGACGAGACTGGACTGTTCTTCCACGTGCTACTGAATAAATCGCCGTGTTTGAAAGGTGAAAAATGTTTGGGAGGAAAATTGCACAAAGAAATATTTACTGTTTCTTTATGTGGTCTCATGTCAGGTGAAATGGAGTAACCCTTAGTTATCCGTACGGCACTAAAGCCACGATGCTTCGGAAACGTGGACATACGGAAACCTCCTGTTGAGTGGATGACATCACAGATCACGGAGGAACGGCTGTTAATTGCAGAATAAAAAATAAAAACCAGCATGTTTTGTTGTTTTTGGATGGTGAAACATGCCACCCCTACATTGAACTTTACAAGGCACAACTTGCCTGGTTCCCTCCAAACACCACCAGTCTTTCTCGACCAATGGATCAGGGCACCTCACCATTCAGAAGGTTATCGTAGATTATTAATGCAATATTTGCTCGCCAATATGAGTTCTCCATCATCCGCTCCTGAGCTTGCAAGAACCGTCTCGGTTCTAGATGCGGATATTTGGGTAAGTCAAGCTGTAAAGAAGTTGTTACCAGAAACTGTGACAAAATGTTTTGAAAGATCAGGATTGTGTATGAGTGAAGTTACTTCTAGTGCAGAGAATGAGCAGGACCAGCAGGACTTGCATCAACATAGACAATAACGTGCAAACCGGGCCAGACAATGGATATCAATG
The DNA here is from genome assembly GCA_902141375.1 of Timema poppense. Classification (NCBI taxonomy): domain Eukaryota; kingdom Metazoa; phylum Arthropoda; class Insecta; order Phasmatodea; family Timematidae; genus Timema; species Timema poppense. The sequence goes on along the minus strand of CABFOV010004760.1, from coordinate 36,516 downwards.
TTTAGTCAAGTATTGTAAAGGAAGTTGGAAAGGAGTAGAGGAAGAAGAGGAAAGTGAGATTGTGTTGGAATAAGGAAAGTGGAGCGTGAAGACTTGTCAAGACGCTGTCACAAGTTTAAAGGATCTGCAGCAATTGGTCCTACAACGGAATGGTTCTGATAGGCTTAGTGTGATTTCTCAGGCTGAAGTGTTTGTGGCCGCCAAGAGAGTAAACTGTGCAGAAAACCCTGTTTGATTATTGGACAAATAAACACAAAGGGAGTAATGTTTCCATATGTTCATCTATAGTGGAGGAGAATTTTATTTTATGATTTTTATTCCTATTGCGTTTATGTCCCTGGTTTAATTTTTATAGTACACCTTCGTTAAACGGAAACCTGGCTTTAGCGGAAAAAATCTTGGACCCTTGCGATTCCGTTTAAGGCAGGTTTCACTGTATTATGTGTGACGTCGGCTGCATGCCGATTACCGAGCGCTCCAAGATCCTATCAATCGATCGCTCACAGAGCACTCCCTGAGATAAATTCTTAGAGCGCGTTCAAGCATAAGGTCGAAGTACCAATTTACCATTGTCGTAAATAATTGTTTGGTTATTTTGTCATTTAACTGAGAATTAATGCATTTATCATTTAAAAAAACTAAATGAGCATCGGTTACTGGCAATATCGCCATAATAAATATCTGCAAAAGGGCTTATAGGCCCCGCCCTAGTTATAATATAAATAATTGAATTCAAAGTTTACTTAATAAGTAAGGCCTAAAACAAACTAATAAAAAATATGTCAATTTAAACATTTGCTATTAAAAATAAATCTAATATTTTCAAAAACCTCTAGTAATAGAGCGTTCAGATTACTTTGTAGTAGTATAAACAACTGTTATATTAGTATAGTACTTGGATTATAAGTCGAGTTTAGTTATAAGATAAAATTTGGTTAAATAATTCTTGATATGGTTTGTGTAGAGTATTCAAAGTAATGATTGATGTTCCAAAGTCCTACCTGTTAGGAAATTCCTTGCTCCAGCAGTTTAGATGTTCGACTGGTGAAATAGCCTCTACATGTTTTGGCAAATAAACTGCCATCATCAGGAAAAACTATAAACTGATAAAAAAAAAATGGATTTAATGGAAATAAAGTAATTTTAAGAGTAATTTAAGCATAATATACAGAGGTTATATAATTACGGGTTAGGATATATTATAACATGAGAATAATATTGAACAAGAAAACTTATGTGTGTTTTGAGCTACTCGATGTGTGTATATCACTGTATGATGTTAGACAATAGGTATTTATAAGAAACTGTCATTTTTTATGAGGAAAGCACATTCCAAAAAATATGTTAAATATTTTAAAGTGTAAAATGTGCTGAGTGTTTGAAAATTGAGAAAATGTATTATAATAGATAGATATTAGATGTACACATTTTTGGAAGGAAGGGAGATGAATTGAGGGTTAAATCTTGTCGATTCTGGCCAAAACAGGTTTATTTACTACCCTCGATTTGCACTCTGACGAGCATGACAGGTCTGTGGATCCAGAGGAATAACATTTCCTTATCTTAATAGTCTCACACCCAGATGGAGATTAACATTGGTACAAGTGGATTGTGTGCATGTACTAGAGTTGTCATGTGTCCTTGTATCCATTCCCCTATTCTCTCATACATACCTTTCTTTACGTTGACTCTGGACACACAATTAACCTAAAAACAACATTCCTGGTACTCATCCTCACTTTACACTTCTCCTTCTGATGGGACCTTTTTGTTTTGTTCACTGTCTTTAACCCACAATTGATGATAACACCCTGCCTGCACTCTTCATATCCACCAACATATATACTTAAATGTGTTAGAGAAGTCCAGGATTGGTTTGGATTACATTGCTAAGTTGAAGGTGTCAAGTTATTATAATTTACCACTCTTGTGTTTGTTCCGCAAATAACATGTTTGTGAATGGCTTATTGTTGTTTCTAGACGATTCCTCGGTCGTTCCTTGAAGTGATTCCAAACGCCGGCCATCTTCCCATGCTAGAAACACCATCTCAACTCAGTCACATGATTCATTGCTTCATTGATTGGTGGAGTTGACGTGTCGAGGTACTTCTCTCTGGACAAAACCTACATTACTTTTAGTCTATAATCTGGCGAGACTAACACAAGTTTTTAATCAAGTAATACACTTTCTACCATCAATATATTATTATTTCACTGTATGAGGTAATTGTATCATATTTGAAAGAAGGTACAGGAAGATGGATAAAGACAAAATAAGTCTTTCGCAATGAAAAAAAGAACACAGTTCACACTTTACACTTTACATTGCTGCCACTGGACATAGAGGTGATGGAAGAAATTCTCTCACTATCACCCAGTTTTCACACTATCGGAAATTGTCAGGGGGGAGTGTGAAACACGCAACACAACTTCCTAAAAGAGGAAACCTGGGTTGGGGGATTGGGCGGCAACACTTCCTCTCTCCAGTAAGAGGCGAGCGAGCGCCAAGGGAGCAGCTGCACTCAAGATGGACAGGGAATATATATTGTTGTTGTTGTAATATTGTTAAATATTTTCATGAATGCTTTTTTTTTAAACTTTCCATAGATATAATGGGTTGAATCATAATCAATTTTTCTGTTTCTATCACAGTAAATTTAAAATTTAATCCTATTATTTATAATGACTTAGTTGTTTTAATTATCTAAAACAAACACATTTCAAAATTTAAAACTTTTTTTTAGTATTCTTTAGTTTTATTTAATTTAAAATTAAAATTAAATTTTTATTTATACACAGTCAACTCTCGATTCTACGATCTTTCACGGTTCCCTGGAATTTTAACAGATTTTGTTCCACCCCTGACCTTCATACGAAAAAATTTCATTTTTTAGACAGCACGTGAAAAAGTAAATAAAATAAAACCTACCTATTTCTTGAAGAAGTCCATTATGGAGGCCTGCTTCTTCTTAGCGCCAGTTTTCTCGACAAAGTCTTTCAAATTATAGAACTGGGACCACAGATCTTCACTAGCGCCCTGGCGCTCAAGTGCTCTTGAGTAGACGTCCCCAGCTTTCAGAACATCTTTCATCTTGGGGATGTCTTCAGGCTCTTCTTCCATTCCTTACTCCCCCTCTTCATCGCTGGACTCTGTTGCTCCTGGGGATGTCTTCAGGCTCTTCTTCCATTCCTTCCTCCCCCTCTTCATCGCCGGACTCCTGCTGCTCCCTGATTATATCGGCGTCGTCGAGGGTGCCCCAAACTATGATGTGATCGTCTTCGAATCAAAGCCTTGAAGCCAACTCGTGGACACCCCCGAGGTCATCCATGCCTTCGTATTAGAATCATAGTCACAAGGCAGGATGTTGCCCTTGAAACCGCGGGGTTTCTTGAACTTCCCGATCACGAGGGGCTTCATCTTATCGCTGCTGTCCATGTTGCAGCACAGAAGGACGGTGGGGCGCTCCTTGCACTTATCCCCTTTCACAGCAAGAGTGCGATCTGGCATGATGTTGTAGAACATCCCCAGCTCGTCAGCGTTGTAGACATCTTGAGGCTGATAGCGCCTAAGGATGTTTCAGAGCAAGGGCATCCAATCCCTCACTGGCGTTGTGTTCACCGATGACCTTGTGGCTGGCTATTCTGTGACGCACTTTGAAACGCTCTACCCACCCATTTGAACACTTAAAAAGTTTTTTATACCCAACCTTAGGTAAAATTCATCAGCCTTCCTCTGCATCCTCGGTCCGTTTATAGGCACGTTTTGTGTTCTACGCTGGCTGAACCACTTCAGCATCGCCTGCTCCAGATTTGCGTGCGTCGCACCCTTCAAATTTTTGACCTTCCTTCTGCACTACATTCACAATTTCTTTTCTCATTTTGAGAATCGTGAAAAGTGTCGACTTTGTGCAATCTTTATCTTTGTGACCTTCTTCTCATCCACTTCCTGGATGATCTCATACTTCCTCATGAGCGTCAAGAAGGTCCTCTTTACACTAATTTCGTCAAAATTATAAGTTCGTATCAAATAAAAAATAGTGTGGGTTGTCAAAAATTGTTCACAAAAAAAGTAACCAAATCGAAATAACAAAGTTAAACAATAGTGTGGGTCATTAAAAATCGTTTACAAAATCAAACCAAAAACGAATAAAGAATCGAAATAACAATGGCAAAAGCAAGCCTGGCGCGTGATGTAGCGGCAGTCGCGCGCGGGGAAACATTGTCTTGCTTGTGGGAGGGGGTGGACAGAGTCAATTGCTATTGGCTGGCATTGATGAGGTGGAGTATATTTTTATACCTGGCTTACCCTAGTTACTAGTAATACAGCACTCACAAAAATAATCGCAACCCAGCAACTTAAATAATTGCAACAAACACATTTTACAGCCAATTTCATTAATATTTTTGACTTTTTTCCCCACATTTTTCACAGTTCCCCCAAAAAGGGTCATTACTACGAGAGGGACATTATTCCTGTGGTCATGGAATCGAGAGTTGACTGTATTTGGTTTTTATTAACATAATTCATGTTTTAAAATTATGCTCGAAACTCGAGAGCTTCTGAGAAGCCAGACCGACCCGAATCAAAAAACTTGTGCTTGCAGACCCCTAACTAAATACACATTTATAAATTACTTATATTTATTAAAAAATAAAACCAGCACACAAATATTAATTTATATAATATAGATACCAAGGATTTCAAGTTGTGTTTTAATTATAGTAACTATTTACAAGTTATTTTATTATTTATCTCAGAACCTTTTTTTGAGACCGCATGGTTTTGCGCAGGGGCAGCAATATTATGGATTTTGGCAGCCATTTTCTACAAGGTGCGGAAATTCCACAAGTTTGGTCTGCAAGGTGCGGATATTCCACAAGTTTGGTCAGCAAGGTGTGGAAATTCCACAAGTTTGGTCTGCAAGGTGTGGAAATTTCCACAAGTTTGGTCTGCAAGGTGCGGGAATTCCACAAGTTTGGTCTGCAAGGTGCGGAAATTCCACAAGTTTGGTCTGCATGGTGCCTAAATTGTACAAATTTGAAGAGAAAAAAACCCATCTGAATCACCTTACAAAAATATTTATTTATGAGGATACTTAACCTCAAAAAAATTTAAAATACATAAATGATGTTTGAAATCCCATGTCTTACTACATGTGAAATATTTAATATTATTTTCCCTTTTCAAATTGATTAATTAATTTCTCATTAGCGAAAAAACTTCAACTGTATCTGTCTCTATAACCTTTTAAATGTTGCCTATTTGCCTTAGGCATTATAATCTGTTATAGTAGCCTAATTAGGTCTAACACCCTAATTAGTTCTCATTATTCTTGTTAATACATTAGTATTGGCTGTTCCATCACGCTATCACAGAATACCCTTTTTAAACTTCTTCATAATCTCCTCAATATCTTTAAATTTTAATCCAGAATCAACCATTGGACATTTATCGCATATTTTTAAGGAAGTGGTGGTTGCTATCCACACCTATCCGAACAATCAAATATATTCCATTTACAAGGTTAAAAGATAAAATTTACATAATATACTATGAGCCGGTCGTCTCACAATTCTTGTTACATTATTATTTTCATTTTTTGTCTTACTCCCTTTCTCCACGCTTACGTTGGCCTAACTGGAAAGGACCGTTTCTCTGGATTGCGCCGCGATGGAGACTTGTAGAACCCAAGTTACCTTGTCTGTGTGTCGTCTTACCTGTCCAACAAGGATGTTGTCGTCCCAGACAAGATGACCACCGGGCGATGTTGGAATAACAGTAGATGTTGTTGAAACCCAAGTATGGAGAAGTGCATGTTAACAACGAAACCCTCATATTCTCACAAAAGAAAGATTAGTTCAACCTTGTAGAGTTTACTGTTGCTTGTTTGTGGCACTATATATATAACTACTGCGTATCTCCTCAGAAAGACGTGACCCTTTTAGCATCTCTCTCTTCTTGTTAGTTTGTGAGCTAAAGGCTCTGGTTCGATCTCTTCCACAGCCATTTTTATTATTTAATTGGGTAATTAAGATCCTGCTCCTATCCTTTATAATGAATGTAGCTGAAAACTGTTTTAGATATTCGTCTTGTTGTAATTCCGTGATATTAAAAACCCCTCTAATCTTAAGAGTCTCCGGGTCTTGACCTATCTGTTGTTTTACCTGATATGGTCTGTCATATAGTAAAAAGAACTTTTTTTGCCTCTTTATTTAGAGCTGACGACAATTGATGGTTTTTACTAGAACTAACTGGCCATTTACATATTCAATAGGTTTGAGGATCTTTTTGTCATGGTACTGGGTTCTTTTTTTCTGCTGTTTCATTTAATCTAAATACTGCTAAGTGTAATTTGGTTTGGTGATCTATTTATAGCCTTTGTGAAAAATCAAAGAGTTTTTCAAGATTTCTATTTGGTCTTGTGCCCTTCATTAATTCTTGAGTTGTGTGACCTGTGCTTTCGTGTGTTGTTGAATTTAGACAAATGTCTATTATTTCCACATGAGATGATCATGACAAAATAACCTTAAAAACCTACCTATTTCCCTATCGACTCTTTCTACGCTATTGCTTTGCAGATGATATACTGAAGTATATTTTACAATAATATTGTTGTCTGACAGAGCTGACCTCCATTTTGTGCTCGTGAACTGTGTTCCATGATCTGAAACAATAGTAAGGGGAATACCTACGTCCTTTGCATAATTTTGTATGATTTTATTCGTAACTGGATTAGCAGTAGCTTTCCTTATCGTGTATAATTTAACGTATTTAGTGCAAATATGTGTTGCACACATCTACTAGAAGGTAGCGCACCATATATATCAACAAAAACTAATTGTAACGGTCGGTCAGCTAATACATTTTTCATTAAGCCCTCATACTGCACATGAGGGATCTTGGTTTTTTGACATATGTCCCGCTGTCTTAATACTCTTGCTATAGTTCTGTTCAATTACATGATTCTTTTAAAATATTATAACATTTTTTTACCCCTACATGAGCGTACTGTTCATGGCAATTTTCTATTACAGTTATTACTAATTCTGTGGGGATACAAATAGTCCAAATTTTATCTATGGGGGTTTTCTTGAAAAGTAAACTATTATAAATTTGATAGTTATTTGCAATTTCTAGTCTAGGTTCTGACTCTTATAATTCTGCAAATACCTTTTTAAGTTTTTGATCCTCTCTTTGACGTAATGGTAATTCCTTTTTTATTTTCTTGTCTATTTCACTAATAGCTTTTCTTTTATCTACTAAAACTCTAAATTCCCTATCAACAGTACCTTCTACTGTGCTTTCAGGTGGATACCGTGACAAAGTGTCTGCTACTATTTGCTCCTTTCCTGCTATACATTTTATTGTTAAACTATATTCTTGTAATAATAAGATCCATCTAGTTAAATGACCATGAAGTAATTTACATTTATTAATAAAAATTAATACCTTATGATCCGTGTATAGAGTGGTTGGTTTTCCATAAATATAAATTCTAAATTGTTGACATCCATTTCTCTGTAATGGTATAGTTGACTTCAGGACCATGAAGTACTCTACTAGCATATGCTATGGGCCTACGGTTCCCTTCTTTGTCAAATTGAAACAGCTCTGCGCCTATTGCTAATCCAGATGCGTCACAACGTATGTTCATGGGTTGTTCAAGGTCAGGGTGTTTTAAGGTTACTGTACTTACAAATTGTTGTTTAATGTTGTCCATCGCTGCTGCATCTTCTGCACTGCCCCAGTTCCATTCCTGATTCTTTTTTGTTAATTTTAACAATGGTATCACAAGGTTCTGAATGGTGTTTAACAATGGTATCACAAGGTCTGAATGGTGTTTAACAATGGTATCACAAGGTCTGAATGGTGTTTAACAAATTTTCTGTAATAATTTATAAGACCCAGAAAAGCTTGTTGTTGTTTTTTGTTCTTAGGTGTAGGAAATTCCCTAATTGACCTAGTTTTATTTTTGTCTGCTGAAATTCCCTCTGGGTATATTATTTGACCTAAAAAATTTATTTGTTCACAAAGAAAAGAAGATTTTTTGAAATTAACTGTCATTCCTCCTGTTTTAAGTTTACTTAATACCAATTCTAGCTGTTCTACATGTTGTTCAAATGTTTTCGATGCAATCACTATGTCATCGACGTACAGAGCTACAAAACTAAGTACCTCAGGGCCTAATACTTTTTCTAAACCTCTAATGAACTTACTGGTTGATACTGTAAGTCCGAAAGACATCCTTTTAAAACAAAGAGGTATATTTTCTAGAGTCTTGTTCTAACTCAATTTGCCAAAAAGAGCTAACTAGATCCAATGAAGTTAAAAGTTTATAGCCTTCAAATTTCTGAATTAGTTCATGCGCTGGTGCTGGTGATTCATTATCATTAATTAAAATTTGATTCACTTTACGGGCATCTAAACATAATCTCACCCCCCCATCTTTTTTCTCAACTACCACTAATGGGTTTACTATGTCGGAACTGCACCGCTCGATTATATCCCATTAAGGGTCTCCTCTACAGCTGATCTCTGGCTACATGGTACAGGATACAATTTGCAATTAAAAGAGGTTTGATCTGATACTTGCAATTTACATCTATATTAGTTATTTAATCCTGGTTTTTCTGAAAACATTTCTTTATGTTGCCACATTACGTCTAATAACTTTTGTTTTTGCTCTGTACTGATGGCTGACAGTTTACAAATTATTTCTTCTATGTCTGTCCAAGGTATTTGTAAGTTATTAACTGATTATTGTTGTAACCTTTTTATTCTGTTTTCTTGAAATTGATTGTTTGTTATGCCTTTTACTTGCAATCCTAGAATATTTGAACAAACTTTTTCGCTAAATGGCACTTTAATTAAAAGGTTGTTTATTGATTGACACCTGTCTATTTTGATAATTTCTATCAACTTAAAATCCTGCTAACCAATCTGAACCTAGTATAATTGGATCATTTAAATTTTCTACAATAAGGAATATGACGCTCATTTTTATATTGTTTATATCATGTTTTTTAACCTTTTTGTTTTTAGTTCCCGTTACCCCTACTATTACTGTGTTAGTTACTGTAAATTTAATTTCAATTGAAAGCCACTCTATTTAAGCCACTGTAAATTTTTATATTAAAATTTAACTCAATGTTTATAATATTTGGGCTCACAATCAAGCTTTGACAATTTACAACAATAACCAATTAATATCTCGGGGTTAAAAAAATATATATTATAACAATATTATTACAGACAATTTGAGCAGGGACTCTCTCTCTCGGGACCTCTGGGTCATGTTGGACAAAAATGTACCCTTATTGATTAATCTGATTTATTAGACTAAAACTTACTTACTAAACAATTAGAACTCCTTAAATCTATATACATTACAGTCAATTTCCTCAATGAGGTTAGTCATTTGTTAATAAGAATAATAAATATTGAATAGGGTTATTGCATTTATCGAAGTCATTATACTGGTCCAAAAACAGTAAAGTTACGTTCTTGAGTAAATGTTTTTTTACAAACAGATTGTTATATAGTCTGGTGGTAGCTTCTGATTTGGAGACAGTTACTGTATCTGAATAACTCACATGTGTTAGTCGAGGTCTGCTGCTATTTTACGTAAAGGTTGTAAAGGTATTCCTACTAAACTTTCTTCAAAAAATACTTTTCTTTTTCCTTTTGCTTTCACTAACCCCCGTATTGTAGTATTTTTCCTTCTATACTTTTTTCCAACAATGCCCAGAAAAAACCAAAACTCCCAAACAAAACAAAACCTCGCTTCTTCTTTTCTCTCTCCCCTTCCCCCACTGCTGGAGTCCATTTCTTTCCTCCAAGCATAGTGCGGCCATTATGGGTGCTTCCTTCGGCAAAATGCAATTAACTATAATTAATTAAAAGTAGTATGAAACAAAATAAATATTCACCTAAGAATAAATTATAGTCTTTTTAGTTTTCCGTTTGTCCAGAGTGGTACCTATTTAAATTTGTTGTCGCTGGGAATGGTGGCACAAAATTAAAATTTGTAGGTTGATGTATTTGACTGGTTGTGAATCCATTTTGACCTGTATTGTTACTGTTATTAATCTGTGTTTCACTTGAATTTATTTGCCTCGAAGGTCCTCGGTTCATATCTTGTTGATACACTCTATTAGGATTGGTATATCTCCTATTTTGCTCTGGTGTTTGATAACTATTTTGTCTATCTTGTCTATTATTGACTTCTCTGATTTGAGAGTTTGACGATTGCCTAGGCCTATCAATACCATACTTGTTTGATTGATCATTGATTTCTTGATTTCTTGGGGACCTATCATCGAATGCCATCAAAACTCTCTCTACCTCTTTAATATTCTGTTTATTTACACTGATTAGAACGTCTTGTACTTCAGTTGGAAAATGATTCATTAGAAGACCTATCAATCTATCTTCTGTTACTGGGTATCTTAAATATTTCGCCTGTGTCACAAATTTATTGAAATATTTACTCATGGTACCATCCTTATCATTATATTTTCCATTGAAAATTAATTGTAGAAACTCATCCTGCATGTTTTGAGACCAATATTTTTCCAAAAATACTTCCCTGGCCTGCTTGTATCTCTCCCAATCACTCTCTATATTATCTGCCCAAGATTTTGCCTCATTTTCCAGACCTGATAAAAATATCTCTATTTTGACTTTTTCGTTTATTCTTTCTCCTTTAAATACTCTTTCTACCTTGTTTATGTACTGTATTGCTGAAATATTTCCTCTTTTTCCCTTAAATTTTTGAATAAGTGCTAATGACGATTCTCTTAGTCCCTTAGCAAATAGGTTGGTAGTATCGTGTAAATTACCAGCTTCTCCTAGATTTGTTTGTCTGACCCACTGTTTTCGCGGTAGTGATTTGCACGTCACCTTTAGCTTTTACTTGCATGGCGCTGTCTCAGCAAGTCTTAGATTCCTGTGCATTTTATTCTCGCTTGTGAACGCATGTTCATTGTTGCATAAGTAAGAAGTACAACCAGTGTCAATGCACCAAAGGTTGTTTATGTTGCTTGATTTTGGAATGTCTCTGTCGACAAAAAACAACATTGAGTCTCCTCAGCTTTATTTGCCGTTTGTTCGCTCAACTTATTTTCCTTCTTTTTTGTAAAAGCCGCATTTATAGTTTAGTTGTGGTTTTTGTTTACGTTTCTGTTCGGATCCAGCACTACTGCTAGTGCCACCTTTCAGTCAGCTTACAAACTGTTTTCCTGACTTGACAAACATGGCGGCACTTCCATTTTCTTGAGCAGGCATGTTATCTTCTTCCAAGACTTTCACTTTCACTGTTTCAGCGTCCGGTAAACTGTCGCGGGATTCGATTGCACATCGAAAGTTGTCATAACTGCTCGAGAGACTATATATCAGCATGATCATCAACAGGTCGTCGTTTATGTCCACTTCCATTGCTTGCAACTTATCCACAGCGTCAAAACATCCAGCGAGATGTTCAGTCACGTCGTCGCCATCTTGAATCTTGTGTTGTGTGAGACGTTTGAGCAATGTTGCCTTGCGATGCGTAGATTGATTCTAGCTTGACCCATACATCGCGTGAAATAGCGCATCCCCAAATCTGTTTTAATCCAGACGGATTGATGGACGGGATCGAATCAGTTTTTGCCTTCCGATCAACTGCTAGCCAAGCTTTGTTTGTGGTTTGCGCGGCAACAAGCACCGCTTTTTCGCCAACCACTTCGGTAGTGGTATTCCTCCTGACACATATCCCCATGTATTACTTTTTACTATTCAGCTTGTATTTTCCACGCATCGTAGTTGTCATGTGACAACATCTCAAGTCGTGTTGAATGTGTTGTTAGGCTAACGAATCGTTTTACTTCTTCACCTTTGATTTATTACTTTTTGTTTAGTCATACTATTGTTTCGTTTCTGATCGCGTAACTCACGTAATCTGGGCCCATAACCTGTTGGGCAGAGTAGTGATCGAAATACACAATATGTATTAACTATTGCTAACACTAAACAAAATGTTTCTGCTTTAATCACCCTGTAGGTTCATACAATGCCTATAAGTAGTGTTGCATAGTTATCAAGGTTTATTCATGAACTTTAAGATCATTTTCAACATTTTTCAAATTCAGATTATTTTAAAAGTATTTTGTTTTATTTGGAAGATGGTACTTTCTTCCAAAACATTAGTATTTGGTTAATCCAACATTGATTAGTTCAAAAAATTTAGATAACTAGAACCCACCACAAGACCCCATGGCATTCCTATTTTAATCATTTGTAAAGAATAAATTTAATTTGAATTTTAGAAGGAAATATTTGGATTTTTGTTTGTTTTTTTGTACTCATTTAAAACATAGCTTAAAGATCACTATTAGATCAGCCCATATGCCAGGAATATCAAACAAAGTTAATCGATGCACAGTAAAGAGAAAGCTGTAAATTGTGCGAGCTGGTTTCCTAAAATAGGGGATGTGCGACATTGTAATCATCGTACACATGCCTCTCAGCATGGAATGGGTTAACTTTCAAGTTGTGCGTCTGGAATTTTCAGATGTTAATTTTTTAAATTTTTTATATTTTCTGTTTAAATGTATTTATTGTGTTTTCATTTATGTATATATTTTGTGTGTTTTATATATCATAATTATATAAAATATGTTTGTGATTATATGTATAATTCATTCACAAGCTAAGTTTACCTGGATGACAGCTCNCTTAGATATCATATTCTGAAAAATTGAAAAATGACACCTGGACACGGGAATCGAACCCGGGATCTTCGGCTTAGTACGCCAATGCTCTTACCACTGAGCTATCCAGGATTCGTCCCGTGCCCATGGTCATTCTTCACTCATAGTTTAAGGCAGAGTCTAAGATGGACGTGCGGAAGTCGTCAGCTTATAAACATGTGATTATATGAGATCACAGCCATCAGACCACGCAGCCATTAGCGACTCGGTAGTTGGCAATTTAGCAGCCATTCGACAATTATATATATATAATTGTACAGGATCTTGCATATATGAAACTAATAGCCGAAACTATTGTTAATGCATTTTAATGGGGATATTCCCTCTTAGATATCATATTCTGAAAAATTGAAAAATGACACCTGGACACGGGAATCGAACCCGGGATCTTCGGCTTAGTACGCCAATGCTCTTACCACTGAGCTATCCAGGATTCGTCCCGTGCCCATGGTCATTCTTCACTCATAGTTTAAGGCAGAGTCTAAGATGGACGTGCGGAAGTCGTCAGCTTATAAACATGTGATTATATGAGATCACAGCCATCAGACCACGCAGCCATTAGCGACTCGGTAGTTGGCAATTTAGCAGCCATTCGACAATTATATATATATAATTGTACAGGATCTTGCATATATGAAACTAATAGCCGAAACTATTGTTAATGCATTTTAATGGGGATATTCCCTCTTAGATATCATATTCTGAAAAATTGAAAAATGACACCTGGACACGGGAATCGAACCCGGGATCTTCGGCTTAGTACGCCAATGCTCTTACCACTGAGCTATCCAGGATTCGTCCCGTGCCCATGGTCATTCTTCACTCATAGTTTAAGGCAGAGTCTAAGATGGACGTGCGGAAGTCGTCAGCTTATAAACATGTGATTATATGAGATCACAGCCATCAGACCACGCAGCCATTAGCGACTCGGTAGTTGGCAATTTAGCAGCCATTCGACAATTATATATATATAATTGTACAGGATCTTGCATATATGAAACTAATAGCCGAAACTATTGTTAATGCATTTTAATGGGGATATTCCCTCTTAGATATCATATTCTGAAAAATTGAAAAATGACACCTGGACACGGGAATCGAACCCGGGATCTTCGGCTTAGTACGCCAATGCTCTTACCACTGAGCTATCCAGGATTCGTCCCGTGCCCATGGTCATTCTTCACTCATAGTTTAAGGCAGAGTCTAAGATGGACGTGCGGAAGTCGTCAGCTTATAAACATGTGATTATATGAGATCACAGCCATCAGACCACGCAGCCATTAGCGACTCGGTAGTTGGCAATTTAGCAGCCATTCGACAATTATATATATATAATTGTACAGGATCTTGCATATATGAAACTAATAGCCGAAACTATTGTTAATGCATTTTAATGGGGATATTCCCTCTTAGATATCATATTCTGAAAAATTGAAAAATGACACCTGGACACGGGAATCGAACCCGGGATCTTCGGCTTAGTACGCCAATGCTCTTACCACTGAGCTATCCAGGATTCGTCCCGTGCCCATGGTCATTCTTCACTCATAGTTTAAGGCAGAGTCTAAGATGGACGTGCGGAAGTCGTCAGCTTATAAACATGTGATTATATGAGATCACAGCCATCAGACCACGCAGCCATTAGCGACTCGGTAGTTGGCAATTTAGCAGCCATTCGACAATTATATATATATAATTGTACAGGATCTTGCATATATGAAACTAATAGCCGAAACTATTGTTAATGCATTTTAATGGGGATATTCCCTCTTAGATATCATATTCTGAAAAATTGAAAAATGACACCTGGACACGGGAATCGAACCCGGGATCTTCGGCTTAGTACGCCAATGCTCTTACCACTGAGCTATCCAGGATTCGTCCCGTGCCCATGGTCATTCTTCACTCATAGTTTAAGGCAGAGTCTAAGATGGACGTGCGGAAGTCGTCAGCTTATAAACATGTGATTATATGAGATCACAGCCATCAGACCACGCAGCCATTAGCGACTCGGTAGTTGGCAATTTAGCAGCCATTCGACAATTATATATATATAATTGTACAGGATCTTGCATATATGAAACTAATAGCCGAAACTATTGTTAATGCATTTTAATGGGGATATTCCCTCTTAGATATCATATTCTGAAAAATTGAAAAATGACACCTGGACACGGGAATCGAACCCGGGATCTTCGGCTTAGTACGCCAATGCTCTTACCACTGAGCTATCCAGGATTCGTCCCGTGCCCATGGTCATTCTTCACTCATAGTTTAAGGCAGAGTCTAAGATGGACGTGCGGAAGTCGTCAGCTTATAAACATGTGATTATATGAGATCACAGCCATCAGACCACGCAGCCATTAGCGACTCGGTAGTTGGCAATTTAGCAGCCATTCGACAATTATATATATATAATTGTACAGGATCTTGCATATATGAAACTAATAGCCGAAACTATTGTTAATGCATTTTAATGGGGATATTCCCTCTTAGATATCATATTCTGAAAAATTGAAAAATGACACCTGGACACGGGAATCGAACCCGGGATCTTCGGCTTAGTACGCCAATGCTCTTACCACTGAGCTATCCAGGATTCGTCCCGTGCCCATGGTCATTCTTCACTCATAGTTTAAGGCAGAGTCTAAGATGGACGTGCGGAAGTCGTCAGCTTATAAACATGTGATTATATGAGATCACAGCCATCAGACCACGCAGCCATTAGCGACTCGGTAGTTGGCAATTTAGCAGCCATTCGACAATTATATATATATAATTGTACAGGATCTTGCATATATGAAACTAATAGCCGAAACTATTGTTAATGCATTTTAATGGGGATATTCCCTCTTAGATATCATATTCTGAAAAATTGAAAAATGACACCTGGACACGGGAATCGAACCCGGGATCTTCGGCTTAGTACGCCAATGCTCTTACCACTGAGCTATCCAGGATTCGTCCCGTGCCCATGGTCATTCTTCACTCATAGTTTAAGGCAGAGTCTAAGATGGACGTGCGGAAGTCGTCAGCTTATAAACATGTGATTATATGAGATCACAGCCATCAGACCACGCAGCCATTAACGACTCGGTAGTTGGCAATTTAGCAGCCATTCGACAATTATATATAAATATATATGCAAGATCCTGTACAATTATATATATATATATAATTGTCGAATGGCTGCTAAATTGCCAACTACCGAGTCGTTAATGGCTGCGTGGTCTGATGGCTGTGATCTCATATAATCACATGTTTATAAGCTGACGACTTCCGCACGTCCATCTTAGACTTTGCCTTAAACTATGAGTGAAGAGTGACCATGGGCACGGGACGAATCCTGGATAGCTCAGTGGTAAGAGCATTGGCGTACTAAGCCGAAGGTCCCGGGTTCGATTCCCGTGTCCAGGTGTCATTTTTCAATTTTCAGAATAAGATATATTGATAATAAGAAAGAAACCTCTCAATAAATCATCACCAACATTTTCCATGCACCGTTATTGTACAGGTAATGCAAGTCAGGTAAATTACTCTTTTTGTCATTAAACTAAAAATCACTCAAACTTAGTTAATTTATATCCTGGTCCTTGGTTCATGAATAAAGGCTGACAACATTTTAACAATATGTTTACATTGTATTTTTATTTCGAAAACCAACCGACTTTGATAAAAATTTGCTGTTTATAAATAAGCTTATGACATTTTTCAAATCTGTAATAGTTTGTACTAAATTTCATTAAGATGAATAATTAAAGTTTATGGGAAATTTTCATCCTGGTCAAAAGATGATGATTCAGGCCACTACTTGGTAGTAGCAAATCTTAGTTAGGGGACAGCTACCAGCAAGTTAGAAATATATTATGTACAGCAGAGGTTGGCAACACTTTTGGGAGCTGATCAACTTACAAACCTATCAAACGTCCCACAATCTCCCATTGTTCCTTTACTCTAGTTGTAATTGCAGGGGCTACATCTCCATGTAACAGATGTAGGAGTTCTATCAAGCAAATAAACAGCTGATAATACTGCTTCTCCCCACATGTCTTTATCTGAACCTGAGTCAAATATTAGCCACCTAGCTTTATCTAAAATAGTTCTACTGAATTTTGTTCTGGATTTCTTGGAATAGTGTACATTACATTAATACCTTTAGCTTCACACAAGTTTCTAAAGTCACTGGAAATATATTCCCCACCATTATAACAACTCAAATTCTCAATTCAGATATTAAATTTAGCTTCAACCATAGCAATGTACTTTCTGAAGCATTCTTCAACTTCACTTTTCCTCTCAAGTAAATAAACAACTAACACAAATTTTGCAGAGTTGCCAAAACAACCATATTAATAACTAGTTGTGATGATAGAGCTGGCGCTATTTTCATACTAGTTCCGACACTAGTCTGTGTAATTCGACCAATCAATGCGCACTGAAACTGTGTAGGGAAATTTTAGGAATGGCGCCAACATGGTCATCAGATGGGATTTTGTTGTGGGCAGAAAATTATTCTTTTTTATTTTTTTATTTGTTAATTACATGGGCCAAAGAGCTATAGCTCACTTTTAGGCCTATGGATTTACAGAAATTGAAATTTTACATTGGTTTAAATTTTAAAAGATTAAGAAGATATTATGAATATTTTATCATGAAATATAGTTAAACAATCAAAACCAAACTTTTTTTTAACAAAATACACAAAAGACACCAGTACCATTACAATTTTACAGTTAAGATAATTTTGAAAAATGTGTGATAATATAGATAAGTAGATTTTATACATAAATGTGGGATAAACACTAAAAATAGAAATAAGTATATAAAAAAGAAAAAAATAATTAATAAGAAAGTACTTTAGGATAAAAATAAAAGTTGCAGTAAATTTAACACTATCACAATAATAAACAATGTATGTAGATATATACGGGGAAATAATGTATTCTAAACTGTTTACAGGGAATAGATGTATTAGAATAATTGTGATTGAAAGCAAGTAGACAGGAATGAGACTTAGATGAGGTATTGTACAGCACTGGAGACCTATTTCAAGCATAGAGGGTGGGGGGTCAAAAACTTGACATAACCTTTGTATGTTGGGTTCAAAGTTGTTCACTGGCAAACAAAAGATTTATAATGCTTTTTAAAATTTACCAGTTCAAGTAAGAGAGTGATATCTGTTGGAATTACATTATATAATATTATAGTCATTTTAATTAAAGATGAATTTGTTCCAAAGTTAAAAGATCCATGATATATTTAAGTGGGCCTCTAGTATGACGACTTGACTGAGGGAATTCTAGTTTGTGGTCACATTTAAGTTTATTTTTATTTATTTTGTTGGCAATAATGCCTGTTTGGTAGATAATCAGTTTATTGAGAGGCAATAAATCAAGATATTTTTAAATTTCAATAGTTCTATATTCTCGGACAGGTTGAAAGGTTATGCCTCTACTGGTTATACATTTTTTAAAAAAATTATGTTTAACAATATATAGATTTATTAAATCAAACAGAGATAAAATTAAGTTTTACAGTAATATTGAAGGTAATACTTTTGAAGTTTGGTGCAAACAATAAGACTTGAGAATGGTGATGTATCGACTGTGGCTAAAAGGGCAGTGCAGGCGCCAGGCCACAATTAGAAGTGTTTCTAAAATGGAGAACAATTAAATAGTTACTAACTGAAGGTATTAAACAAGATATACATCTAAATTTTAATCAGTTTTGCTTGATTGGTTATTTTAAATAATGTCCTTTAAACATCTTGGATAATGATACGCAACAGAAATATCTGTTGGCAACAGTGGTTGATGGCTAGTAAACAGGTGTCAGCAAAAGGCACTATGGCTGGTCATATTCCCTGTCGGTACTGCCAGAGCATTCAATAGTACATACTATTCTAATTGCCATTACACTAAGGGCAACACCTGAACAATAGGAGTCAAACAACAGGCAAATAGGAAAAGGGTATTATTTGCGCGGACCCCACTATGACCTTAGTGCAGTTCCCTGGTTTGCTCACCGAAGCTAAAACTGCACGAGAAGCATAACTGCTTAAACAACACAAAATAAAGTTTTCCATCAACTCAACTGAGATATGGAATACAATACAGACAACCTGGTTGTAGCCAACAAAAAATTAAATAGGTGTACATGACGTTCACGGCGTCATGAGAAACATTGGGTCAAGTTAGACTAATGGAACTTGTGGAAGTTTAGCAAGTCTCTAACTTAGACATTACTGTATTCCAAGCCCAAGGCTCGTAACGCAATGACTGTATGGTAAATATACAGAGCAACATAGTCTATAGGACTGATGTAGAATATTTGAAACTACAGCAGCCCCATGACTTCTTTGGTGCTGACTGACAGCTAACAGCTAAAAGCTTTGAAAAGTTACCAGACCAAATTATTTATTCCTACGCCGAACCATATGATCTGAAAAAACGCGTGTTTAGCAGCTGTCACTTCTGACAGTCAAAATTTAGGTATATACCTAAAATGTTGATGGTCAGAAGTCAGCTGTTAGCTGTCAGTCAGCACCAAAGAAGATATGGGACTACTGTCGTAATAATGAGACTTGTCCCACATTCTGGAGGACACAATATTAAATCAATAAAATAAACCTTTAAATTTGCAAGTCAACAAGACTTGAAGTTGGTTAACTGTCAACTTGACATACTATCAACACAAATGAAAGTCGTCTCCGACAACATACAGAAAACTAAAAAGGTGCCAATAGACTTTGCCTAACTTTTACAACAGAAATTAGATTTTAAGTCATAAGGACTCGTTGATTATTTTATGATACTTAATTGATCGAAGTCCGTGGTCCTATCTATGCGGTGGATCCGATGGCCCAAACTTCATAGTCGTCATCGAAGTGCGTCATCCTGTCCATGGTGGCGGTGTATCCGACACCTCAAACCTCAAAGTCGTCGTGTTCTTTGACTCGTGACGATGTGTTCTTCCTTCAACGCTGGGTTGCAGTAAATTGGCTCTAATGTGAACCCGGAGGGGGGCCCTTATATAGTCCCCAATTTGATACGAACGGAAAAAAGCAAAAAGGGTGATAAACACAGGAATATAGAAAGGAGAAGGACGGATGAAGGCGGGGGGGAGGGGGG
>CABFOV010004760.1:0-13024 GCA_902141375.1 Timema poppense | reverse complement strand
GTGGTGAAAGAGCACTTGCTCCTATGGGACTTCCTATTTTATGTAACACATAAAATATTTTCTTTTGAGAGAAAACATTGCCCTCTTCTAGTTTGTCTTACAATTAGCAATCAAGATAGTAATCTAGAACTCTTGTATTTGCTTTCCAAATCATAATATTTCTTTCCATCAAAGCGCCAGGCGATTATCATCTTATTACCATTGCCAGAGACATGTACTGTAGTGAGATCGTTTAGTTTTATAGCACTGCACAGAGTCAAAACTAGGTTGAGATTAACTATGACGAATGAATTGGAGATCCCTTATCAGGGTTATGTATATTGGTTGTGCACAGGGAAGAAGTCAACTCAAATTAAGTTTTAAAAAAACAAAAAATCAATTTGGTAAGTACCGTAGATGCCTTCAGTTTCTATTTAAGTGGCTAGTGTTTTTATGTAATGCAGTGAAATAAGTTAAAATTATAAGATTGTAATAAATCAAATACTTTAAAAATGTTTATTTTATTTCACTAAAATAAAAAATACTCTATTTTAAAATGTATTAAAGTGTATTATTATTAGTCTGTAAGCTGCGTTCAGGTGGAAGTGTGTGTGTGTGGGGGGGGGATATATTTTTATTGCCCCCCCCCCTTCCCAAAGGCGGTAATATTTTTGCGGGTGCCCATTTTTACTAAGGCCTTCCAACAAAGATACTTTATATAATTTAAACCCTACCATAATAGTTCTAATCACAACCTCTAAAATGTTTGTTAATGGCTCACAAAAGTTATATAAAAAACTAGCTTTTACCCACTAATTTGCATGCATTAAATTGGATTCATACTTTTAAGTTATGCTAGGCTACGCTATGCTATGCTATGCCATTCCATGCCGCGTTAAGATGGCCCACTTGATGTACAAGCTTGTAAAAGTACCTTAAATTTGTAGCATTAGCAAAGAAAATCAAACTCATAAGAAATAATGTATCAAGTAGATCTACGTTACTAAAACGGCCAGGCGAACCTTTCTATCAAACCCTGTGGAAAGAAAACATTACAGTATTGCTATTATTTCAAGCTGTGAATGGACAGACCAACAGAGAGATATGTTGCTGCTTTTGGCTGAATATGAGAATTGGGAGCATTGGGTAGTGTGGGGTAGGGGCGAGGAGGAAGGAGCAAGCAGTTCACCACACAAAAGTTACGTTTCCAATAGTGTAGTGATGGGTCGCTCGTGAACGAGTCATTCAAATCGAACGACTCTTGAACGAGAGCTATGAACGAACGACTCTCGCATCGCGAGCGAGTCATTCACGCCACCATTACTCACGACTTTTTCGCTCTCGTTCATCCGCTCTGGAAAGAGTCAGGAGTGTTTGTCATACACGACTCTTCTAACGTTCTTCGTTCGCTACTAAGAAAAAATCAACGCTTACTATCGTTACTAGATAGCAGCACTGCCTACAATATTAAACTAACCCCCTGCTTCATCTTCTTCTGTCTTTCCTCCAGGACCGCTCCTTCAGAGTGGGCGTGGACCACCAGTTGTCGACCCCTCGTCCCATTGTCTCTGGAGTCCCCCAGGGCTCCTGTCTCTCCCCCCTCCTCTTCGCCCTCTTCGTGCGTGACGTGCCCGTCCCACGGGGAGTCTCCCTCTTTCAATACGCCGACGATACCGCTGTCCTGGCGACCTCCCCCGATGCCGCGGTGATCTGGGCCAAGCTCACCATGGCATTACGGGGGATAATCGCTTACCTGGATTCCAAATCCCTAGCCGTCAACGGTACGAAGACGTCGGTGATTCTGTTCACCCGCCGCAGACCGGGTCCGTTGCAGCCCCTCCGCGTCGCGGGAGAAGCGGTCCAGTGGTCGCAGTCAGTGAAATACCTGGGTGTGACGCTGGACCGTCGCTGCAACTGGGACTCGAACCTGAGAGCGTCTGCAGGGAGAGCGAGGGGAGTCATGTTAGGACTGGCCCCTCTCCTGCGCCCAGCCAGCCCGTTGAACCACGGCCATAAAGTAAGACTGTTCCAGGCTTGTATTATGTCCCTCCTTCTCTACGCCGCGCCTGCCTGGGCTTACCTTCCCCGCTACCGCTTCTCCCCGCTCCGAGCGGTTTATCACCTCTGTTTAAGGTTGATGCTCGGACTCCCCCCCCCGCACCCACACCCGAGTCCTGCTAGACTTGTCTGGCCTCCGACCCCTGGACGTGATCATCCGCGGGCTGGCAGTGAACTTCTTCTCACGTGCGCAGGCCAGTCCTAACGCGATCGTACGGGGCATCGGCGATTACGACCCCCCCGCACTCATCCACAGACGCATCAGAGACGGTGTGGTGGGCCCCCCCGCCGGATACGGATGACCCGGGAGGTAGTCTGTGGCGTTGAGGAGCGAGCGCCCCTGGCCACGGCCTAAGGCCGACTTCATCAGGACGCGGCTAAGGTGCTCGGCGAGACCCCCTCGGCTGGCGCTCAGCCCGTCGTGAGTGCGAGTGTTTGTGCGTGCTTGTGCGAGTCCTTCATTTTCGTTCAGTGTTATATGTCTACATGTCCGTCTCCCCCCACCTTTTGTCATTGGGGGTTGGCCAATTTCAGATAAAGACAGCCATTTTTAATATTCTTCAGAAACATTCTAACTATTATTATATTACCAACGTCTGTGTTTTTTCTTCCGTTTCTTGTTCACCTCTCACTGTTTTCTGTCTTTTCCCTTTCCTCTGTACGTTTTTGTATTTTCCTACGGTCCTGGCGACCCGCTAAGTGCGATGGGGTGGGTTTTTGTATAATTTTCCCACCCCAAACCTACTGAATGCAAAAATCAGCCCGCAAGGGCGCCATTTCCATTCGTGTTGTGATTGTCTCTATCCTTATGTCGTGTTCGTTTTCGAGAGCCCCTCGGGGATGGTGTTAATGTTTGTCCTTCAATGTTTCCCATGTTTTTATTCATGTGTCATATGTATGTTTACAAAGATAAATAATAAAAACCATACAAACTAAAACTAACTAAACTAACATCACTTAGACATAATTCTGTGAATTAGACACTAAAGGTTAATTATTATAAGTAATATGAGTAAGTAATAGAATTAAAGAATCAAACACAATAGGATTAGGATAAATTACACATAAAACTTAATTCGTTCATAAGTTGAAAAGGACAGATTTGCACGCTCGGAACGGGAGTTGTGAGAACTAGTTAGCGCTCGCTCATCAAGTTATGGATTGGGAAGGGGTGAAGGGATTGGGAGCGAGCTAGCAATGCGGTGAACGATATGACTCTTATGTACTACTCTTCATGAACGATTCTTTTTAGTGAGCGAGCTTATTTGAGCTAGCTCACGTCAATGAGCTGGTTCGACCCATCACTAGTGTGTTAACATTCGGATGGACATCTCGAGGTTTTGCAAAGCTTTCTTCCAAGTAGTTCCATGTATTATCACCTCACCAGAGGTGCGCTGCTGTCGTTATGGCAGTTGACACGCCAACCTCTCCCCCCTCTCAGAGGGTCCTTACATTCCACACGCAGCCACTCGCCTTCTCCCCCAATCTTTTTAACTTTGTTGATTGCTACTCAACAAAAGACAAGCTGTCAGCGTTATTCTCCTCAAGGAGTGATGCCGAGCTTTGAAAAGCAATGTTGGAGCTTCTATTGAATGACGTCCAAAGTCAAAGGAAAAGAGTTCGTAATCCCTGTCAAAGTAAAATGGTTCTGAGCTACGCAATATTATTGTATTGTCCATTGAGTGCTAGGAAAACTTCTCAATTTGACATATTATTTGACCTTTTTTTATAACTATCGATAGGTTTAGCACAATTGCTACTAACGGCCTAATTTAATAGGTAAGATAATAAACTATACATATATGATAAAAGCACCACTTTTTACTACCTGTTCAGGATATATGAATATGTAGATGTAGTAACTACGCTGGTGAATTAGGAAGGTTGAATTTACTTTACTTATAAAGGTATATCATCAATATAAATCCGCTATAAAATTTTATCTATCATAATTCTAATGCGATTGACTCCATATGCAGAGGAAATAATTTTCTATCAGTGTGGATCTCAAAGAAATAGATCAATAACGGGTCAGATTTTTATTACAAGCGTGTGAGCGACTGAGCGACTGCATGGCCAAACAGGCGAGTGAGCACGTGATTAGTAGATAGCTCTCGATAGTTGTTAAAGATGAGGCAAAGGTTCGAATCTTGGCTCAGTGAAGTGGGGGTGGTTTTTGGCAAATGATATATATATAAATAATTGGTATTGGTAATAATATATATATATATCTGTAAGATCATAAACCATAAATATATATATGATAATACCAATATATATATATAGTTTATGATATTACCATTATATATATATATATATATTATACTATATACTAATATATATATAAGCACCACGTTTTTATTCTAAAAATTCTCAAGGAAGTTGAGTCCTCACATTACGAACACTAACGTTCAACTCACCACAATAATGATCATGTTAACAAAAGTGTCAGTTTAATCTTGCCCGAACCATCGATAGCAAGGCCAGGGCTCAAATCCCGACTATATATACTAAATGTGGCTATCTTAAATAATTGTATCTCACTCTCACACTATGAAAATGCACTCTCCTTGTTTTCAGCTAGTGTACTCAATTTATAAGGAAGCAGATAGCTTGAACAATTTGCTGGATGTGGGACATTTGTT
Source organism: Timema poppense (assembly GCA_902141375.1). NCBI lineage: Eukaryota > Metazoa > Arthropoda > Insecta > Phasmatodea > Timematidae > Timema > Timema poppense. The sequence continues at coordinate 8,342 of CABFOV010004760.1, read as the reverse complement.
AGTAAACGGCTAGAACCAAATCGATACATGTTAGATAAATTCACAAACTTTATACAGCCTATTCAGAAAAATACCTATATTATATTTTTTTATTACGTTAATATATTCATTAATGCATATTTTATTTAAAAAATATAAATGGTGTATTTTTAATACTTGACAATAAACATATCTCATTTCAAGGGATGTAACTTAACTGCATAAATTATAACAAAGCCTGTGGCTTATATCTTGTAATTGCCAGCAGGGTTGTTGAATGGGTTTACTTACACTCCCAAATGTAACCCGGAAGATCGGGATCTACCTTGGTAGTGCAGTGAGTGTAGATTATCTACAAACTTCACATCTTACAACCGATTCGAATTGGTTGCATATTTACACAGTGTATCTACAAATCATTAGTCTACTTATAAAATTCCATGACTTTTACCAAATTTTCAAACCAGATTTTTTCTGCCGCTACTTTTTTCTGGTCTTTCTTGGTAAATGAGGATTTTAACGTTTATTAAATTGATTACTACATTGATTACCACTTTTAAAAACAAACTTTAAAAGGTGTTTTAAGTCAGGTATTTAAATTCCACATTTTTTGCTCCTTCTAATTAAATTCCCTCGGTTTCCTGAAATAAATGTGTTTTTTTTCTCTTTTCTCTGCATGTTACACTAATGGGACAAGGATGTAAAAAGTATAATCTATAGAAAGTGTGTAGAGCATTTGTTTGAAGGAAGAGTGGGAAACAATTTATGATCAGCCACCCATATACAACCGCTGGGGTTCAAACTCCATCCCTTTAATTGGAAAACATGATACTCGCACTTTTGATCTTCTTGATCACCGATGTGAATGAGCTTGATCAACTTATGTTTCGCTCTCTTTAACCAAACAATTTTTTCTTTGCATTTCCCGACATATTTACCCCCTGATATTAATATATAAACTTATGCTTAACGTAATAATGAATAAAATAGTTTAAAAGCGTTTATTCAATTAATTAATTAAAAAACATATGTGACTGTACAGTTGAAACCGTATGCTATTTGTGCTGTACATATAGTCAGTCAAATTTTAAATTTCCTTCTAATTTCCCCGTTTGAAGCTCAAACATTTTTATTCATTTCAATATAGTTTTTATCAAATTAATATGAATTTTTATTTAAATTTGGATGACTACAACATTTTCAGCATAATGTTGCCTTCAATTTGACATAAGAAATATTTTATTATCATTCATGATAGTTGAAATAGAAATTTTGAAAGATTAACCTTTAGCTTAGTGGGTGTAGTGCAGGTTTTATACTGCCCCGTCTTTTGTAAAGATTTTGTAAAGTGAAGTAATGACGTGTTAAATCTGTTGACAGTATGAGAATGAAATAATGTATGAAAAAAAACCTTCCTCGTAGAGGCAAAAATAAAATAAAGTTCTGAACTTATTCACTACATATTTGAAATACTTTTAAAATCTTAAAGATCAAAAGAAAACAAACATTTACAAATGGATATACCGGTATGAAAATGTAATTTTTAAATGTAATAATAAATATTAGATATTTTATAAGGTATTTTGGCATTCATATTGTAATCTTTACAAGATCATCTATAACGAACCATTATGACAAATGCAAAATATCCACTACTTAAAATTAATAGTGTTGAAATACTTGCTAATCTAATTCCTTTTATTAAAACGATATTAAAAAATGTAATATATAAGTTTATATATTTTTGAAGCTATAACATAGCCAGAATCTATTATTTAGAGCCAACAGTTCCCTTTCTGATAAAAGTTCCGAGACTTCAACACCCTTAACTCTTTTCATAATTTACACCATGATTTTTAATTTTTCAAACACATATGAAAATAAAAATCCTCTATATAAATTGATTTAGTTACAATGTTTTGTATGATTTTATCCTTTGCTGCCCTCTGTTATTTATGAGCTGTAATAAGTATACATCAAAGTTTATCACTTGTTATGCCATCTAGCAGTCTTATGACAAAATAAAGCAATCTATTTCGTTTCCGCTTTACTTATTCTTTATGAGCATAAGAATTAAAGCTTATGGTCATCTACTTAGAGATACAATTAAGAATTTTCATTTTAGGCTCTTTGTGTGTAAAGTGTCGTAAGAGAGTCTTCCGAGGAGGTACAGTTAAGGATTTCGGAGATTTAATTCCAACTTTTAAAGGAGATATAAAGCAGGATTTTCAATTGGGCTGTTTGTATCTAAAGTATCACTAGGAACCTTCTAAGTAGTTTTTAAGGCATTCCAAATTGCAAAAAATTACGAACCACTTATAATAAATTCTGGGGAATCTATTATATATATATATATATATAAATAAAATTCTGATCACTTCTTAAAATAGCTTTTAGAAGCAGCATCAACATTTTCAATAAATTTATTGAAGGAGGACTACCCAAAATAGCCTCTAAGAGTATATAATTTTTTTTTAGAGAGAGAGAGCACTATAAATAGCTGTTAAAAAAGTATTTTTTCAAAAATTATCCAAACGAAGAACACTATACATAGTTTCTAGGAGTATTCCATTTTCTAACATTAATTGGGGGAGAGGAGAATGTAAAGTATTTAAAACTTCTTTGTTACTTTCTCCTACCTCCACCTTCTTACTTAAATAAAATTCTTCCACTACTGTATAAAATCACACTGTTCTTATTTCTTAGAACTTAATGGTAAGCATAACATAATATATTGTTATAAACTTACGAATTTGAAACCCCTCCCACAAAAAATGGAACTATCCCTACGTGCGTGGCTATCTTCCAGAAAGGAATTACGATACCGAGTTTTAAGAAATAAATTTTAAGCAGTTCAGAAATATGTCAATGCTAGGTGTGTCAAACACTTTTTAAAACCAACAAATAATAAGATGAATAATAATATTAACAATAATAAAAACTCAAGCCAAAACATACGGCGAAATATTAATATGATAATGAAAAAACAAGTGAAATGCTGATTGACTACAAACCTTAATACGTTGTTTCAAAATATACAATTTATTTAACTCTATGAGTCTGTCCTCTAACAAATACTTTGGCATACAATAAAATTATATGCATGTGAAATGATGAGGTAACTCTGAAGTTATGATAAAGGAAAACATTAGTTTGTGAAGTGTATGAGTCTGGTTCGATATATCTTTCTCTTTATTGCTAGCCATTATTTTTTAAGCATTTCAAATGCAAAGTTTCAGCATTGCAGTCGAAACTTTTTGAAATTCATGATCTCTGATCAAGTAAAGCAAATTCCTTTCAAACTGTCAAAATTGAATTTCAAATTTAGAATTATTTAAATATTTTACTCTATTATATTCTAGAATGCAAAATGTACTACTTTTTGTTTAGTGTAATTTTGTTAACATCATGTTAGTAAGAATGGGGCACATCTGAACCCAAGAACATTTTGTAGGAAAATTAAATTTATTATTGAATTCTTGGATGGTAAGTATATTATTTTCATTGGCGAGGCATGGCCTCACAAACAGTATTATATTTTTAGACCCAATTCTTGGGGACGTTACACACATTATATATCTCCCATTTAAATTCCTAATTATTTTTCCCAAACAAAATTTTCTTATTTTATAATAAGACTTAGCCTATATTTTAGATAGTCTTAGTGTAGAAGCTAGTGAAAAAAGTCGGGATAGTATTAGCCTATTAGGGAATTAAAAATAAATGTAACTCACCTAATTCCACTATGGGCTTAGACCTACCTGTAAGTCATGAATCTTAGGAACACACAATAAGTTACACCTCAAATTATTTTCCTAGAAACCGTTTATGGTTCATTTTGATAAATATTTTTTTACAAAAATAAAAATCTTACACTGCAGTTGTATTTATTCCATAATACACTAAATAAAAGAGATCGCCCATTAAAATATTTTGATTGGTTAGTTAATAACTAATTAGGCCTAATTAAAATGTCATTCAAAATACACACAAATGACAACTTTGCATGTAAATAATTAAATGTATTAATCCATAAAAAATTGAATTTTAATAGACTTTGAAGGTTAGGTTAAGCTTGGTTGAGTAATTTCTTTGTTAAGGTTAGATTAAGTTTGTTTGACTATTTTTTTTTACTATAAGCACATAACAGACTATGTTTAAGTAATTCTTTGGCGATTCTCTAACTATATCATTTTTTTGTGTATAGCTACTTGAGTTTTCATAAGAATATTATGCAAAGCTAAGTTATGTGTGAAAGTTTGGTTAATGTTAATTGCCTAAAAGATCTCAAATTTGTGTTTAATAAAGGGAATAAAGTGTTATGAGAGAAGGAACTGTTTTCTGCACAATGTGATAAAAGCAACAGTTGAAGGAAAGAAGAGCTTAGGAAGGAGGAGGATTCGAATACTGGATGACTCAAAACGAAATAAGAAAATCCTGGGAGCTGAAGTAGGCAGAGGAGGTATAAGTTCACTGACAACTAGAATGAACTTGTCATAAGACAGAATATAATAATGATGATGATGATGATGATGATGATGATGATGATGATAGTAATAATAATAATGTGTGTATAAAAATTAAACGAGCTTAACCCAACCTTCAAATTCTATTAGAATTAAATCAAAAGACAATTTAGGATGGATTAATACATTTAGAGAATAGTTATTCCCATGCAAAGTTGTCATGGGTTTTTATTCCAACATAGGCCTACATTTCAAATAATTGATTATTTAACCAGCCAATCAAAATACTTTAAAATAATGGTTTTTTTTTGGTGTCCTATGAATCAAATATCACTGAGAGTTAGATTAATTTTGTAAAAATAAATATTTTCTCAAAAGGAATTAATTATAAATGTTCTTAACCCCCAAATAACACTAGTTTTTAGAAATGCAATAATCGTCCACAGCAACCACATTTCACCCTTTTTCCAACCAACCATCCCTTGCAAACAAATTCTTGAAAATCTACAAATGAAAGTTTACATGATTTAACATTAAACACACTTCATCAAAACCCAAACGGAAATTCGTAGAGCTATGGCTGCATGTTATATTATCACAAACTAAAGTTTAAATTAATATTTAATATGATTTATAGGAAACATACCTAGCTTTAAAACCTTCATTAATTTATATAACTTATAATATTACGATTCTTACCTAACCAAACTAAACCTAACTTTATTGTGTTAATAGATAAAACATTTCAAATAATTGGTAAGCTTAATATTGATTGACTAATGAATGTTATCTCTATTTGAAACTCTAACTTCATACAGCGGAAACAATCCTAGGTTAACATTGTCAATACCTCTAGGGTCTCCTGGCGGTCTAGGGGTAAGGTATCAGCCTTCTGTGCTGGGGTCCAGGGTTCAATCCTTGGTCTCGGCATAGATTTATCTGATTACCAAACCCTTCCTTCACCTCTGACAAGACATCTTGTGAATGTGGGGAATGCCAGGCCTCCACCGTGGTTCGGATCCCACGTTAAACTGTAGGTCCTCCATTTCATCTCACAATCACCCTACCATTACACATTAGCGTAAGTGCCTATAGCTCGACGCGGTGCCATTAATTAATGATGATGATGATTACAAACAATTTAATTATTTAGCTTTATTCAATAATCATCTTTATTTGTTTCACTTGTGATATTAGTTTTAACTATATAATTGTTCCAAATATTCAAACTTGTAAATCTTCGTATTGCTCAATTTGCTGTCTACTTGAGTATATAACAATAACAATGTCACATATATAGATATAGTGATAATGCATCCATTTTAAACACTCCACAACACCAGGTGTATGGTGTTAATCTGCATCAGTGGGAACGATGACTAAATGTCAAGGTCATATAATTTGGTTTGCTGTTTACTGGATGGTCGAGGATCGACTCTCTTTCACTTGTATTGCAGATAATTTTTCTGAAATATTCTACCACTTTTTCTCCACACATGCAGCCGCGACCACCCTCAAATCTATATCATCGTCAGAACTTCTTGGACCGGGGATGGGCAGTATAACATGATTTTTTTTTTCCAAGGTATTCATAAGATCAAACTCACCAATTATTCGGACAGGAAGTCCATGCGCCGCTCCTTGTGATAAATTTATATTACTAGCCTAGTGTTTTGTTAATCTGGATAATCTCCAGACCAAACATATCATTTTCTCCCACATAAGCTACCTCTTATCATTTTTGAAAACTAATGCTCTATTCTGGCAGAAATACTAGTAGGCCTAGTTTTGTTTAGATTAAAATACACCAGTCTCTATTCTGCGTTCTGGTTTGTTCCCGGAGTCAAGTGCGGGGGATGCTACATAGGAAGGTGGCAAGGTCCCCAGAAGGACAATATAGACAACCTCTCTAGTTTGTACGATGCTTTTAGTTGTCTTCTTGTGAAATGTGCTGCAGCGTCATCAGTGACATACATTTATAGGCTTTAACTAGTGCCCTACATACATTAAGTTACCTTCAGGAATGATTTCAGTAACTAATAAAAGTCACACTTGAGAGGTTCAATTAAAACTGTTTAAATCTGAACTCAAACAATCTGTTTTTCTGTCAACCGTAGCCATGATGTTTGGTAAGTTATCCCTAAGTTTTATAACTATTGTTGTATTTTCCAGGTTTTGTTGGATCATGTCGTTGTTCAAAGTTCGCGACCTCTGGTCCACTCAATGCGGTGTTGATGAAACGTTTGATCGCTCGAGCCTCTGTTTGGCGAACATAGGCGGCCCTTCTGACAAGATAATTGTGGGGAGTCACAGTGGATTCCTGCGTGTGTTTCAACCCTCTATCGGGGGTGAATTATCCGGGTACAAGGCCACCGATCTCCTCATCGAGACACATCTCCAACATCCAATTCTACAAGTGGCAGCCGGGAAACTAGTGTCGTGAGTGTACTACCCATTCATGTACTGATTACACTAATACGTTAGGGATGAGGAGGCTTGAATTAAGATTGAGTGTACCTGCATTTGCATGGAAAGAGAGAGGGGGAAATTATTTAGGGAAAACCACCCTCAGTACACCTGACCGGGATCAAACTATGATCTCCCTGTCATTAGCAATCTAGTCTACTGTGAGAGCAGTGCCTTAGACTATGTGGCCAACATGCTTTTTTTTAATATTCTTCATTTATAAATTAAATGCAATTTGAAATTTGCTAAATGTCCTGCCTTACCGGCTATTAAAAGTGTTATGTTGGTACCTCTTTTATAACGTCACGCTGATATAACGCCAAAGTTTGTTTGGCCCCTTTGATGATGCTTTAACCAAGTTCGACTTTATCTCATCAAAGGTAAATTCAGAAGGACTTTAAAAACTATCTAAGAAGAAAGTTATCTGAAAATTAATTTAAATTGCACAAAAAAAAGAGACAAAAATACTTATTTGATCCATAAGCTTATCATTGAATTAGGGCTTACAGTTTTAAGTTCATTGATGGGAATATTTTAGTATATTTTGATGTAAAAAGCCATACATAAAACATTATTACTGTGTGGAGTGGAATGAATAGAGTAGGCCTATGTTCTTTGTTTTTGTTATTCTTGTTTGTTTAATATTTACACTAGTGTTATTTTAATATTATACTGTAATATATTTTTGCCATCTGGATAGTTTTAGTAAATATTTTTATTTGGGTTTTGTTTTATTACTATGCAAACTGATCAGAATAAAACATAATACAGTGGTTGATTTTTAAAATTTTAGGTACCGGAACGCATAGGAGGGGGGNGGGGGGGAAGGCGGGACTGCAAGGTAGAGAGAGCACTGTTGCTCTCGCAGTGCCGGCTCTGGCGTGATGGTGGAAGGATTTTTTATTTACTCAGCGTGTGTTGTGCTTAAGAACCGTGTACCATATTCTTGAATGTGATAAAGTGTAGAAGAGTGTAAGATTAGATTATTATTCTGCTTCCAACTATTCTATTTGATTAATTTTTTTTCTGTTCTTTTATTTAACAGAAAACATAACCATGGCCTTGCATCCCCAAGAAATAAGTTCTGTGACTGTAACTAAGGAAGTGTGTGACTATATATGTATTGATATAATGGACAGACATTCTTCCACTAAACACTTAGTAGCTGCTAAATTGTTCAACAAGAATTGCTTCACTATATTTAAGAATGAACATCCCACAAAAGAGATAGCACTGACCACTGAAGCTTATCCCAGGATTGACAAAGAAAAGCTTGAGACTGAACTAAAAGTATTCTACTGTAGGACTGATATTCATGAATATTGCAAATTAATTGAGCTGCTGAAATGTATCTTGGAAAATAATCTAGATGATGTTTTTAGTGAAATTACGAAACTGATAAAAATCCTCTTGACGATTCCCATGACTACA
>CABFOV010004759.1:14174-45395 GCA_902141375.1 Timema poppense | reverse complement strand
CTGAAATTGAATTATAAATATGTGCCAGACTGCTTAAGGTGGGATGGGTGAGAAAGGCCCGGTGGTTTTACAGTTTTTATGGCAAAACTTTTTTTTGGCCAAAATAAATAAAATATTACTCTGGTATATACATAAAGTTTAGTTTTCTTCACATGTTTATATCAACCGTTCTTTAATATCTGTCATGAGCGTGGAGGCATTATCTAACAAACTTTTTAAATGAAAAGAAAAAGTTGTCATTAAATTCCACATCTTGACAGATATTCAACAACTGTTGATATCACCTTGTGAAGAAAATCAAACCTTATGTTTGTACTGAAGCAATATTTTATTTATTTTGGCCAAAAAAAATGTTTTGCCATAAAAACTGCCAAAAAAATTGGATTTTTCTTGTGTCTCCTATATTGCCACATTAAATTACTATGTTTCTTACTATAACGACCCTGATTACATAAGATGGCTTTACGAAGTAAACAAGGTTGAACTATACATAAGTCAGTGACTCGAGGTAGATAAGATGGGATCACAAAATAAACCAGATAGAGTTATTTTAACAGCAAGGTGACATCTTATAACATGTTGGCCAACTGTTGAACTCCTGTAGAAGCTTGGCTGGCAGGCCATAATTTATATTAACTCTAATCTGGTAGTCAGTAAGAACACATCTGTTTCTCCACTACTGTTGATTTTGTTTCCAACTTAGTATCACTTATACAATTATTGAAGTGATTATATTAGTCAGACCTGCTTCGGTGGTCGCATGGTTTAAGGCGACACACTCATGTTGGACTATACTGCTGATGACAAGAAGATTGGGGTTCGATCCCAGCTGGGTGTACTGAGGTTTTTTCAAGATGGTTTTCCACTCCCTCCTTCCACGCAAATTTAGGTACATTTCTTCTAAATTCAACCTCCTTATTCCCTAACTCATTAGTGTGATTCATATGTATATGTATAGACTGTAGAGGAAATAAGACACGGTTCTAAAAAAAAATTACTTGTCAGATCTAGGGAAGATGTTAAGTATGTCATCTTAGTCCTCATAATATGGCCTAATTTTTTATTTAATTCCCTTTTACCAGTCTTTTGATAAAATTATAATGTGGTGGCCAGATTTTTTGTGGGTGACACTTTCTCTAATAAATTTTGAACTAAAGGGAACATCTCTAATAACTACCAAAAAGTTTCAATAGAAGCACCAAAAATGATTAGACAGGTTTAGTGATTAAAGCAATGATATATTTAACAACCTTGATTTTTTTTAATGTGCTCTCTCTAAACTATGGCAAGGTACTCGAGAACTATATGATGAGCGGGCCAACAGGCACTTCGACAAAGAGGAAGAGGGGAGAAGGGGTCTGATGGTCTAGAGATCCACAAATCCACCTCCAAAAAATTTCAACAAGTACCACATTTCATTAAAGAATTCACCTTTTCAAAACATTGATCCTAAAAAATTAAGAGTTATTGAATTTTAATAATATAAATTATAATTTTAATAAACACTACAATGTAAACAGTTATCTGAGATATACAGTTGTCTACAAGATTGTGTGACGGATGCAGCCAGCTATTTACATGGCCTGGGATGTCACAAATACAGGTCCAGATCAAGGAATTCAGGGACGAACTGGGGGATACTTGCAATATGTGTGGGTCCTACAACTTTTTATCTTTCTAATTTTGTAATAAAAATCAACAATTTGTACTTACTCTTTATCCCCCTGTTTGCGCCCCCCCCCTCCCCTCAGTGTAAACTGACCAGTCAACAACCACAGTAATAGTTTTAACTTTAAGGAATAAAACTTATTGATTTATTCATATTTGGCTTAGATTTCTTGTACAACTGGGGCAGTTTTGATTTCTCAGAATTCCATCCTCTTAGTCATATTTGCTGTCACTCAACGCTAAATACACCTTATTGAGCTTTTAGTCTAAATCGTGGTAAAATGAGAAATAAACACAATGTGACAGTAGCACCCAAACTAGTTAATATTCTTGAGGAGTGATTAATAAGTGCTCGTTGACACTTTCATAACCCCTTTAGAAAATATATATATATCCTGGTCATATTTTAACTCTGGGCATGAGGTAAAGTTCCAATATGCTTGTTGGAATGAAAGAAATACTATACTTATTTTTTTGTTTCACTTTCAAATTACTATTTTATAAAGACTATAGTTCCTAACATTTTAAATAAAATAATTGTACGTGATATTCAGGAGGCTCCTTTAAGCGGCCATGGTCCTCTTATAGCCCTCTCCTTAATGTGCCTCTGCAAAAAAATAAATATATATTGCAAGCAAATGTTTATATGACTGTTAAAAGTACGCATAAGTAAATGTGTGCCCACTCATCCCAACCTCAAAACATGAATATCTAAAGATGAGATTTAACACCACCACAAAATATTGTAAATCTCTCCCAGTTTTTTAAATTTATTTCTAGCACCGTGTCTTACTACTCACTTGGGTAGTATGCTTATGTACCAATTAGGTTAATGTTTTTAGGGATTAATAAGGTTATATTTAGAGGATATGTATCCAAATTTGCGTGGAGGAATAGTGGAAAACAATTTTGGGGGAAAAAACTCTGTATGCCTGACCGAGATTCGAACCTCGATCTCTTTGTCATCGACAGTCTAGTCTGCTGCGAGAGTAGCGTGTTAAACTATGCAACCACTGAAACAGGTCACTCTTTGTTTAACTGATATGAATTATTGTGGACACTGGTGGAATCATTTTAATCTACCAGGTCCCTTTGTGTTCTCTTATCAGTATAATCTTGTCAATATGTACTTGAATATTTATAAATAATTCAATAGTTATCTAAAAAACATCCATTATGGATGTTGAATTAATTTACATCTAAAAGGTTTTAAACTTTGTACCTGTCGAAGAATCATCCATATGGTTTTTAAAATAAGCTGTTATTTGTTTAAATTATATTCTCACCATAAGCACTCTTCTAGTCTCTCGTGCTGTTGGGAGAAAAGGCCCGTGTCTTTCCAGTTTTTATAGCAAAACATTTTTTTTCCCAAATTTAATAAAATATGACGTCGGTACAAACAGAAGTTAATTTTCTTCACATGGTGATATCAACCCTTGTTAAATATCTGTCATTAGCATAGCGGCATTAGATGAGAAACTTTTTAAAGGGAGAGAAAAAGGTTGTCATTAAATCCCAGGACATCCTTGGCAGATATTCAACAACTGTTGGTGTCATGTGAATAAAATTAAACTATAGATTTTTATTGAAACACTATAGGATTTATTTTGACAAAAAAAAACGTTTTTATATAAAAACTGCAAAAACACGATATTTTTTATTGCGTTCCCTAGAGCCCCACCTTTAACAAAATTTACCAAAAAAACATACACCCCATGACAATCAGATCTTTAAAATCACACTTCCCTCAAATTTTTGGCTATATACTTGATTCTTGTGTCGAAGCTAAAATTTTCGTGCTCAAATATCTGTTTAAGGCATTTTTTTTTAAAATACACAAACACATACTCATAGTTTTATTTTAAACACACTCCCATTTGACATTCACTATTGGATAAAATATTAATAAATAACATTCTTGTTGTTTCAGAACCAGCACTGTTGGAAGCGACTACGGCTCGGAGCGAAAATTCAACCAGCGTCGATGCCTGACTCACCAAAGCTCATTGGCAGATGACAAGACCCGCCCCTTCAGCAGCAACGAGAGCTTAGTGTCAAGCGCCGCTCGCAGTAAGGGCATCAACAATGTCCCGGAGATACAACAAGGCGGGGCCAGCAAGGAAGTGCGCTTCGTGCGGCCGACCAGAGATCAGCACTTCCGCGACGAGCGTTTGGTCCTGGTCTCTACCAAGAGAATCCCTCTACTCATCTTCTCGCTACTGGCATACAATAAGGGCCATCGCGGTGGGCGCAGTGACATGAGACGCGAGGGAGGTCGTCGCAGACACGCCTCTGGCCCCCGCCCTCTTTCAGCCATTACAGATGGAATTGACCCATTTGACTTGTTGGGAATAGAGAGAGGGCAAGAAGGACAAGTATGCAACTTGTTTTAGAGTTGTTATTATTATTATTATTATTTAATTTCTGTGTTTACATTGCCAGAAATTGACAGATTATATAATTGGCGCCTTATTTTTATTTACAATAATATAGCGTATAAATAAAACACCTAAATTAAAAAGGAAAGATGGATGCCAATCCTAACTCACCCACCAATGAGGTGATACAATTTTTTTGATTATTCGCAAGTTGGAAGTTTTTGTTGAGTTATTTTTAAAAACAAATAAAATTCTTTATTTAGTTTTAAATTAATAAATGTATTCGAGTTCAAGCAAATTTTACTTTAATAATAATAAATATTCATAATTTAATTAATATTTTATGAGATTTGGTTCAATGTTAGACATTAGTATGACCCGCTTTGGCGGTCGAATCGTCAAAGTCGTCACTCTTGCAATAGACTGGACTGCCAATGACGGGGAGATCTGGGTTTGAATCCTGATTAGGTGTACTGAAGGTACTTTTACCGAAATGGCTTTCTGCTCTCCTCCTTGCAAATTTGGGTGCACCACCTTTAAATTAAACCTATTTCATCCCCAAGCACTAGCGTAATTCATATGAGGACAACCTGAATAAATAATGAGGCGTATAAAATAACCTTCATGGGAATGGAATCACTATGAATAATCTTTGTAGTACAGTATTATAAATACTACTTCCAAAAATAATGTTTCCAGGAATTCAGCCTTCATTAGTCAAGCATGGGTTGGATGATCAAATGGTGGGCTCTCCCCTTCACAGCCAATGCACAGGGATACAGGGGGTTAAACCAAAACAAGAATCTTTGATAGCTGACGTTTCTGTTGTTCTTTTTATTTTATTTCTCTTTCATAATAGTTGTCAATAAAACTCAGTGGTTTTAGAATAGTTTTTATCATCACTTTTTGTTTTCACAGAAAACTACTGTTATTTGTGGATTGACAGTTCATAGTTTTAAAATAATCACCCGCCTCGGTGGCGTAGTTGGCTAACGCGCTTGTCGTGTTGAGCTCGACTGCTGAGGATGGGGAGATCGAGGTTCGATAACTATTTTTTCTGATCCTTATTTTGAATCCGAATAATAGAAAATATGGTAAACATAAAAAAACTTTCTCACGATTCTAAGATAATTTTCCTTTAATTCTGGCTTGGTTCGCATTAGTTCTTTAAGTTGCTACATGAAATAGAGATTGTAAGTAGAGTAGAGAGTAGATTAGGTCAGAATGTATCGGAGGGCGACGAGGGCTAACGCCCCTGGGCCTCCACAAACTGTTGGCTATATTGTCTTGGCAAAAAAAACAAAACACTTTTTATACCAAACTATACTTACAACCGATAACATACATTAAACAAATCTAATTTGTTTTTATGACAATATATAACTTTCTTATTTAAACAATATCTTTAACATTGAGCTTTTAACAGTTAATTTAAATTATAACGTCGAAACATTGAATACAAAAATATGTGTTTAATTCTGGGCTTTTCACAGCTCTAAATTCGGCTCCGTTCTCGATATATCGAATTTAAAGGGACCGGTGCCCATCTCGAGCTATCAAGATCTTGAATTACACAGAATTGGCAGAAAATAAATGAAACTACTCATACGTTTTTAAGTGTAAAAAGTAGGCCTACTTATTATATATATTTCAATTTACAAATAACTAAAGTAAGTTCCTAAACATATGTCCGTATTATCAGAATTTAATAAACAAACAAAAAACTATTGAGTGGTTTTTCTTATTTGTTCTGCCGCGTAGATACGCATCGGTCCCCTCATGTAAAAAGTACGTGCACCGGGCGTATTCCTACCTCGATAGCTCGAACTATATGGATCCTCGTGCTATAGAGACTATTGGTGACCTGGCGGTCTATGTGTAAGGTGTCGGACCTATGTGCTGGGAGCCGGGGTTCAATCCTCGGTCCCGGCGCAGATTTATCTTATTGCCAAACCTTCACCTCTGACAATACGTGTATTAATCACAACTTGTGAATGTGTGGAATGCCAAGCCTCTACCGTGGTTCGGATTCCACTTTAAACTGTAGGTCCTCCATTTCATCTCGCAATCACCCTACCATTACACATTAGCGTAAGTGCGTACAACCCGAACGGGTAGTAAGACGCGGTGATAATAATAATAATAATAATAATAATAATATAGAGACTATTGTATATGTTTAAATGTTTGTTTTAATTCATTCATATAATCAGTTGTGTGATAAATGAATAATTTGTGCTAAGTTTGTTCAACAATTATTTTATAGGCCTAGAACAATTTAAAAAGATATACTTATATGGTTTCTTTTTAATATATTTTAGAATCCTCGAATATCCTTCAGAATTCGAATATACAAGAAACGCATTTCTATTTTTACCATATTAGGCTTAAATTATTTACAAATTTGCACTCAGGGCTACACAGCCTAAGACTCCAGGCTTGTAGTATACTATATTTCAATTGGTGGGGAGGTCGAGGTTCATATCTCTGCAGAATGTACAAGGGAATTGTTTTACCATCCTCTCCTAACTCTAATGTGGGTGCGCGTGCTTTAAACCCTTCCTCATCCCAATCCTTGGAACTTTGATTAATTCGTTAATTCGGCTGCCTACAGGAACGCTGGAACGCATTGCACAAGTAAAAACAAAACAAAAAAACACCAGGTTATATTCCAATGTGTTTGTTATTTACAAAAATTGTTAACGTAAACATAAAGGTGAGTTTATATATTAAAAACCTTGCATTTTAAATAGTAATTCAAAAAATTACATTAGAAGGTGGAATTAGCTCATTTTTGGAATTAATACGAAAGTTTTCAAAAAGATCAAAGTAAATGGCTAGTGTTCCCTTAGCTAATTTTTAAAACAATTTTGTATACTTTTTTGACATACATTTTAAATTATTTTTCCAAAAAAATTAAAATTTGTTTAGTTATGAGCGTATTTTTAATATATTTTTTTATAAAAATCAATTAGTTACGCAAACACATTAATGAAAAAGTTTTTTATAAATGCTATAATAATAACAGGCGGTAATTTAAAGTACAAACCTTTTTCATTTATGTATTTGTATATCTAATTGATTTATATAATATTTATATTTTTTCTTATGGTTAATCGAAGATTGTTTTAGTGGTTTAAGGATTCATAACTGCTATTCCCTTAATAAATACCGCAATATGAGGATATTTACCTTCAAGTAGCTGGTGTCTCTCAATAAAATTAATATTAAAGTGATAGTTTATACGTAGGCCTAGTTACAAAAAAACATGAAAACTTTACTATTGTATCGGAGGTCTGGTGGTGGATTGGACACTTTTTATATAAGGGACTGGTGGACGAACACCGCCGATTATACTAGAAGGAATTGCAAACAGATGAATTGGGCACTTGAAATATTAATTGAAATCAATACACTAAATATCCAGCAGACTTAAGTTCACAATAAGCCATCCAGATAAACGTTTGTTATTCCGTATAGTATGTCCGAGATAAAATTAATTCTTAATGAGGAGAAGGAAGAGCAAGGCTAGGTAAAGATAGGATAGCATTGCCCGATAGATTTTGGGACGGAAATGTGGTGTAAGATATTAGTGCTCCAATATATCTTGGGAGGGAAATTGTGGTGTAAGATATTAGTGCCCAATATATCTTGGAAGGAAATGTGGTGTAAGATATTAGTGCCCAATCTATCTTGGGAAGGAAATCGTAGTGTAAGATATTAGTGCACAATCTATCTTGGAAGGAAATGTGGTGTAAGATATTAGTGCCCAATATATCTTGGGAGGGAAATTGTGGTGTAAGATATTAGTGCCCAATTTATCTTGGGAGGGAAATCGTAGTGTAATATATTAGTGCCCAATTTATCTTGGGAGGGAAATCTTATTGTAAGGTAGAAGTGCCCAATTTCCCCTTGGGAGGGAAATCGTATTGCAAAGTAGAAGTACCCAATCTACTCTGAGAGGGAAATCATACTGCAAGGTAGCAGTGCCCAATCCAACTTGTGAGAGAAATTGTAGTGCAAGATATTAGTGCCCAATCTATCTTGGGAGGAAATGTGGTGTAAGATATTAGTGTCCAATTTATCTTGGGAGGGAAATCGTATTGTAAGGTAGAAGTGCCCAATTTATTTTGAGAGGGAAATCATACTGCAAGGTAGCAGTGCCCAATTTATTTGGGGTAAGGGGCGTGAATGTTGGTGGGGGCTTGAGGTCAAAAGCAGTGCCCAGCCTACCCATTCCCCGGCAAAGAAAGCCAAAATCTGTCGCCTCTAATGATGTCTTATATCAAGAATTTTTCCCCTGCGTTGTTTGGAATTAAATGGTTTTGTGTTGTCTTAGGGAATCCACAGTAAAACACGGATCTCTGTAGACTCGGTTGTATTCATTTGAATATTATGTGAATACTTGGACGTCACTAAGAGTAACAATTATTCCGTTTTTTTTTAAACAGCATCGTCTTAATAATCGTTTGGGTTCTACGCTAATTACTTGTTTATTTGATTAGCCATTAAAGCATTTTCCTTCACCAAACTGTTTACTCTGGCTCAAGTATCAAAGCAAGTAGGCTTTTGTTATTAAACTTAAATTAGTGGGCTGTGTGTGTCCCGTGTCACGTCTATTTCGCAAGTTGTCTGCTTTTTGTAACAACAGTGACTCGCTAAGGGATAACAGCGAGATATCGATGTGTCCGACTTCTAAATATAACTGGAAACTAATAATTGTTTCAGCAATCATCAAATTAAACTTTCTCGTTAGATAAGCAGATAAGCAATGTACGTTTCGCTAGAAAAACAAACAAACAACACTAATTGAGCAATATATTGATATAACTAGGCTCACCAATCGAATATAATTATAATATAATTAGGTACACCAATCGAATCAATCGAATCCATAGTATGATCGTCGTAGAAATAAATCTTAGAAGATTAAAACAAATGTATATTTACACTGTGTCTTACTAACTACTTTATTAGAATAGGGATGAGGAAAGGTATCCGCATTTGTATGGAGGGAGAGTGGTAAACCATTTAGGAAAAAACCTCAGTTTTCCTGGCTGTGATTTGAACTCCCTGTCACCGGCAAACTAGAGCAGATAAGCCTGACATCCAAGTCCGATACCTAATGATGCGGGTATAAATAAACTAATGCAGTGTAGCCAATATTGACAAAAGAAAACTCCCATCATTTGGACCATCCAAAAATCAGTTTTGAGTTTGAGGGTTGTTTATTATATACACAGGTATAACAAATAAAATATTATTTTATGCAATTTAATATAATTTTTTGGAACATCCATCCATTCATCCATCTTATAATTATTTATTTAAATCTTATGACGTTTGAAAAGGTTGATGACAAGTTACATTAGGGTCCGTGTATCCACTGATTCAGTTACCTGCGGATTACCGCTGCCCAATTTTATTCATATTTGTAGGTGACCTGGTGGTCTAGGGGTAAGGTGTCAGACTTCTATGCTGGCGGCCAGGGTTCAATCCTCGGTCCCGGCAAAGATTCCCAATTCCTAATCCATTAGAGTAATTAGTACTTAAAGCGTATAACCCGAACGGGTAGTAAGACGTGGTGCTAAATATTTAAAATAATCATTGTTGGAGACTTTCCACAGTATTTTCATTGTTATATAAATAAATTTAATTAGTTTTCTGGATTTTAAGACCTCATAAAAATAAGTACTTGAAAAATGTGTAAATTACTTATGGGTGTGATTGATTATGCTTCTATTGTTACAGGAAATCTCTTATGGCAAGCTGCTTATTCCATCTCGTCATTTCTTCCGAGATCGTAAATACTATGGCGGCTCGGATAATGAATCTGTTGATGTGCCACACGGCTCCTTGAAGCATCATGTGCTAGCAAGGTACATAAATATATACTCATGTGTGTCCTTTAAAACAGGAATAATGATAGAGTAGTTATTTTCTTTCTTCTTCAATTTTGTCCTTAAAACACTAAAAAGAGAAAAAAGAAAAATTACAAACTGAAATGCTTTCATGAAATCAATTGCGTAGAAATATCACAAGGAAATAAAGATAAACTAATTTTTGACTACAAGCACAATATTAATTAATATACACCGTCAGTATGGTTGTGTTACTTATGTTTGAAACATTTTGGTGTGCACCTAAACAATGTATCACGAGGAATATAATTGTTAGCTTGTGGATGAAAATTAAACTGCCCATAAAGAAAACGTATATGAGGAAAATTGGGTTGAAAACGTTTAGGAGGCAAGTATGCATATAAGGTCTAATTCACTCACTTTTTCTTAAACAAGTACTATCACTTAATTTGGTTAAACGTTCTTATAATAAATGTATTTAAGACTTGTTAGAGTATTTTTTTGTCACACTACTTGGAAAATAACATAAAATGTAAAACATATGGCAAAATGTACACATGTCCTCACATCATAGATTAAATACACAAGTTAGATGCTATCTTTTTAATTCCATATGAATATGAATAATATTAGGAATTAAAGCTACTCATAATACAGCCCAATTTTCATAGGAAAACACTTATATGACAGCTAGAAAAATTATTCAATACCTATAAAATAACACAAACATATAATGAAAGGTTATTGTTGTTAACCGTAAAAAAAAATATTTTCTAAAAGTTTTTTCTGCCAAAATCTTACTATATTTGGCCCCTGACCTTTGAGGATAGATATATTGTTAGGCCCTTTTACAGGAGGGCGTCTACAAAGTTATGCCAGCCTATAGGAGTCCCCAGTCTGTCCAACCCCTTACAATAGGTCGACGACACATTTCCATCACATAACCTGCAACCGTCTCTAATGTTAGAACTGGTTTGCTAGCGATCCCAGCAGGCCCGGAAAGAACAGGCTCATAATCGAGTTGGAACTTGGGATGTCGATGTCCGGCAAACTGCCCCATGGCCTGGATTGTTGAAGGCGCAGGTGGTTCTCTGGAACTGAACTGGTAATGTGTGATGGATAAGATCACCGGCGTTGTTATGTGAACAATGATGTGGTGTTGTGTATTACTATATGAATATTATATATCTACCCTCCATTCTTGTGGGGAAGTGAATTATGTCGGAAAAAGACCCTGAGTTAGACCAAG
Source organism: Timema poppense (assembly GCA_902141375.1). Classification (NCBI taxonomy): domain Eukaryota; kingdom Metazoa; phylum Arthropoda; class Insecta; order Phasmatodea; family Timematidae; genus Timema; species Timema poppense. The sequence continues at coordinate 34,239 of CABFOV010004759.1, read as the reverse complement.
AAAGAGATGGAAGGAACAAATAACAGAAAATGTGCAAGTGAGAAGAGAAGAATGGAATATATTAAATGGTGGAAGGATATAGGAAGACCGAAGTATTTTACCACCCGCCATAGGCTGGAGACTGTCGACAACTAGGACGATTTTGGGGATCAAATATGTATTAAAACTTTCGCGAGAGAAAAGGCTGATGCTGTGTCGGGGACAAACATACCAGTGAACCAACATTAAGAAGACAAGTCGAAGAGGTGTGGCAAGTCATGATCGGTGTCGGCAGTGAACCACATCGGAGGAGTGCTTTGCATTGTTATGCGGAAGAACATAGGGAAGAGGGGAGTGTTGGATTAAATGCTGTGAGGTGCGGGATAGAGAGATTAGTTCAGATACTCTCCTTGCCGAAACTAAAATGTGGACTGGACTCAAAGAAATCAAAATAATGGATCGTTCATAAATTTAACTCAAAACCATCATTAATGATCATAGATAAGTTTCAACAGCCATCCAGATTGCATTCTTGTTGCCAGCAGCCGTTATACGGCTGAAAGGGGCCTAATTGTGGTGTTGCGTGTGGAAAAAATGTTGTCAATCTTCATTGAAAAACTACCATTTTTATGTTTGTAGCATACCCACACACAGACAGTTATGTCTGTATTATATTATTGATACATTCTATTTAACTATTGTCTTTAATTAACCATTAAATTAAAACTACAGTGTAAAATAGAAAATCGGTGCATATCATATAGTAGTTAAATTTTCGCTATGACTGGATTTCATTTTATCTCTACCGTGAATGTGTCTATAAAATGTTTTTGGTGTGGCTGCACTTGTTTTACTGATTGGTGGTATGTTTATATTCAATGCTCCAATAGTACTTCAAAGGGCTTGTAAGTACACAAAATAAAAATAAATCTATATCGCAAATCCGAGAAACTTGTTTCTGGAAATGTATCTTGATTTTTCCCTATAGACAGCTCTTAGGCTATGAAAATATAATAAAATATGATAATTTTCTAACTAATTTAAGCAATTATAATTAATAATGAGCTCATAAAGTATAAAGTTAATTTCAGGTTAAATGTCAAGTATATGCTATTTTTATTAAGAGTTGTGTAGAAGAAATATTCACAGCATTAGCCTGTTAAATCGCTGATTTGCAAATTACTTGCTATGATAAACTTTGTATGGGCTACATAAACGTATTTATTTATTTTTGGTCAGACATGATGATAATACAGGTTATTGTTAACTTTAAAATCTATAAAAAAAAATTCTTATAAAGGTGAGTTTTGTTTAGAATCACCAACATATGCTTATTCTACATTTATTTAAATAGTTTCAATATTTGAATATAATCAAATAACTATTACATGTTTATAGTATTGGAGGATAAAATATGAATATTATACATCACAAAACTAAAATGTTAAAAGCTTATAAGGCCTACGCGGTATAAATAATCTCAAATTATATTTGATTCAGAATACGGCAAGATTTGTAAAAATGTTGTGTAATATTGAATTAACTTTTACATCACCGTTCACCTTAGGAATTGCATTTGTTTCTTAAAATTATTTGAAAAAATACTACACACGAGTTAACTGGTTTATCAGAATAGTTGTGCTTGTTTTGACAATGTTTGTGTGATGTTGAACATATTTAAAATACTCATTTCTTTTTAAAGAAATCACTTAGTCCTTTATTTGAAAAACTACACTGATTGCATGATATATTATTTGAAGATGTTTCAAGTTTTGTTAAATTTGCACACACATTTCATGATCCACCATTCTTGTTTAGCAATTTTTTTGAAAAACTTCTGTAAAATTTAATCTAGAAGAATAAAAACTATTTTTTGGGGTACTATATCAACTCATGTTATATATAGATGTATTACTTGCCATCTATTTCATTTATAACCACAAAAATAAAACACAAAATATTTATTACTTCACCATGATACAATAGTTTGTTTGCTAATAATTTCATCATATTTATTTAGGTACTCTAAGATCTTAAAATATTTATTACATCAAAAGAAGACACTCAAAAATGTTTTTCTTGCAATTTGATTCCAGGACAAAAACCTTAACCTGGCATATGGATGTGAAATGGTAAATTTTTGCAAAGCATATAGTAGGGGTGGTCGGACAGCAAATATTTGTATCGGGCAGGCATTACAAAATTACACTCGGGCACAGGCAGATTCAAGCAAGCATTTAATTTTGCAAACAACTTTGTCACAGGCCTATTCAATTTCAAATTACAAGTTAAAACAGTTACAAAAGGAAAAATGGCCGTTTCCTATTTAATGTTCATTTGATGCATACTTTTCTATTTATATCCCAGTAAATCCGGCTAGTAATAATGAATTAAAGAAATGTAAAGAAAACTAATTTAAATTAAGTTTTCGCAAGCATAGGGCCTAAAAATCTTAATGTGGAAATGTTGAATTTGTTATGTTGTTGGCATTGAAAGAGAAAATTAAATCGAAGGAATCGTGATTTCACTATGTTGTAGACTTGTAACTTGTGAGAAATGTTATCCTAGTTTTGTTGAAAGCAAACATAATAATTTACGAATTAATAAAAAATAATATCTTTGTTTAATATTAGTTTGATTGAATTTTTTTTTTCAAAGTTAGAATTAGAGGTTAGTACCCGCCTTTGTGGCGTAGTTAGCTAACGGGCTAGTCATGTTGAGCTTGACTGCCGAGGACGAGGAGATCAAGGTTCGAATCTCGATTGAGTGAACTGGGGGTGGTTTTTCCTAAACGGGTTTCCACTCTCCCTCCATGCAAATGCGGGTACACTTCATCTAAATTCGACTTTCCCAATTCCTAATCCATTAGCGAAATTAGTACTTAAGCGTATAACCTGAACAGGTAATAAGACGCGATGCTAAAAAAAAAATTAGAAGTTAGTGCCAACATGGTATTATATACTTACCAAGTTCTTGAGATGGCTGATCAAAATATGGGCATATAAAATACTCGCCCGGCATTCTGGGACTTTTAGATGCCCGATTTAGTGCCTGAAATTTCGGGTGCCCGACCACCCCTAGCGTACAGTATCTTTATTTAAAACATATTTTTTTTGCACCTAGTAGAAGTGTTCTGCTGTTGTAAACAGATGTACATCCCTTAGCCCAGTTGGGAAACACTGTGCTTCTACTTCCGTTTCTGTCTTCTTAATATGTAACTATTTTCTAATCCCATAACTGTTCAACATTTCTATCCTCATAGGAAACTCGTACTTTATTCAGCTTTGTAGTTAAAGGGGCACTGAGCTGAATTCTAGTGAGGACTCACTCGGGCATGGTTGGAAGATGGTGTAACTTGTTTTTTACCTATTTCCTAGATCTCACTTTCATTTTACAACTATCACATTATTTACTGTCTCGTTTGGCATGATATAATTTAAATTTTATATTTCAATGCTTGGATTTCTATTAATGATAAGCATGAGGCATATTGACCAAACATTTTTCAAAAGTACTAGTACTTTTTAAGTGTTATTTGAACTATCACAAAAAATGTTTGTGTTGCTTTACTTGATTTGGTTATTTGAAAATTGTATATCAATAAACCGTTGCATTTAAATATTTTTTTCATAAACAATGTTTTTCAAAATATTTTAAATAACTTAAAATAAACATATTTGCTAGTTTTCTTAAATCTTGTATTTGTGGCTTTGTGTGTGAAACTCAATTTGATATTAGTACATTAATATTAGGGATAGGACTCTCAAGTCCTTATCGATATTTGAGATTCGAGAAAATTTTGGGTCCTAGACTAAAATTAAAATATTTTTTAAATTTCTCAAGTGAAATTTGTTTTAGAGCACTAATACTGCTTATTGGTGGTTTGGAACCAACTATAATTTTGGATCAATTTAACAACCAGGCCCCAGACTAGTCATTTAACACTTGACTGAATGTATGAATGTTATAATGAACGAATTATAAGAAATAATATTAGGGTCTACAATTTGTATTTTCTATCATATTTTATTTATATTTACTCTTATGTTCATAATTTTTCCCAAGATTTGGATTCTTGAAATAGCGAAATCGACCCAACTCTTAATTAATATAATGTATGATAGTGATTACTTTACCTAATTCAGTATTCTTAAAAATTAGGATTCATCAAGTAACCTAACAAGTTAAGGTTTTTTGGGTTTTTTTCAGTTGTTTATCAGACATGCTTGTAAAGCAAATTTGTTGCATGTTAATCTATGAAAATAGGTCTGGGAAGTATTCACAGATATCGTGTTTAACATTCACAATCAATGATTATTTGGTACTCTTACATTTTAGTGACACATTTAATAACTCTTTTTATTTTATATTTGTGTGTTTTAATTTGACCCTTTTCTGTAAATTTATAGAAAAAGTAGTTATTTAATAGTTTATCTATTTTCTCCCCTTCCTATGGTTTATAATCCTGACTATGAAATAGAGTAAATTTCAATAAAATTGGATGTATACGTAAAAAATCATTTCCCCTCATTAGGTGCCATTTGGATTTTATATTTGTCGACCTCGAAGGTCTTGAGGTTAAGTGCTCGTCTCAGGATCTGATGTTCATATGTTTCTTGAGTGATATAAATTCACACAATTTTGTTAGGGGAAGTAAAGTCGTCAGTCTCATGTTCATTGTGACATGTAAAAGAACTCTGGAAGGTATGTGAAAATATCTTTCCCGGCAAAATTGTTAGGCTCTTTTTGTGTTCTGATATAAATAAATAATATATTTCAATATTAATTTTATATTAGGGTCTACAGTTTGATTCTCAGTTTAGTTATTTACATTTATTTTGGAAACTTATTGGACATAATTATCGGTTTAAAACTTTTTTTATCTTTATCTGTTACCCAAGTTCAGTTTGTGGGTCTTTAAGATTATTTTCTAAAACAAGCACAAATCGGTAACAAATGTTGTTAATAGTTATGATAGAAAATATTACTTAACTCAAACTAGTAAGTCTCATTAAGTTCTAGAAACATTACATAAATTATGTTAATACATGACGTATTTAGAAAAAAGCTTTCAAAGTAAAGTTTCGCATTAATTTTTTTTCTTGAGTCTCTTATCAAACTTTTCACCATTTAAAATAATAATAATAATGTTGATAACAAAATAGTGAAAATAGAATTTTTAGGATTGACTGTTAAACTTAATTGCATGAAATGGAGTCAGAAGTCACCAACTGCACCACTAAAACTTTATTAGAGATTAAAATATATAAATCAGGACAGTAAATATGAGCTATCATAAAAGAACGAATAACATTAGTTACAGTAGCCAGATATCTCTTGTTGGAGAAAACAAAATTAACAATAATAATAATTGGATTAACATAATTTCATAATACAGTTATTAAAATTTTGCATGCCAACCAAATGAGTGCATTCCAGCAGCTAAAAGCTACAGCTCTGGTCGATAAATAGCTGTTAATAAAGGCTTTAATCCCAAACAAAGAATATGCAAAAAAAAATCCCTCAAAAAGTGAATTTTGTATTTTGCTTCTTTAGGGTTTGAAAGCTATTCATAGTAAAATATTTGCAACTGTTTAAAAAAGTCTCTTAACTTTGTGTTTCAAGAAATATTGCTTATAATACAACAGACCCACACACTTTCTCTACATCAGGCCGAATATGTTATTATGTTAGTTATTGTATTAGATCTGCCATTTTACATCCACTACTGTTTCCCCACCTGTGAATATGCCATTACCGGCGTGTTAGGCCTGCCATAGCTTCATTTGCCTTATCATGTAACTTAAGACTATGGCATGCACAACATCCAGTCCCTTGCCCTAATTTATCACTGTGAAAGGGTAAACCCACATTTCACCATTGATACATTTTTCGGACATGCTGGGAATTGAACCCAGAAGCCTTAGCTCAGTAGGCAGGCATGCTACTGACTGAGCTAAGGTGTTGGACAGTATATCTGCCATATTTTTTCAAACTCAAGTACTGTAGAGTTCTGATTATCTGTACTCGGTTCAATCCCCTACGGCTCTCAGCTTCCTCTCCAGTCCCGCAAAGCAGATGTAGGAAGATATATCATTAAAGCGGCACTGTATTTTTATGCATACCAATTAAATTACTGTGCGTATAACCCAAACGGGTAGTAAGACACGATGCTAATAATATTAATTATTTATTATTGTTAAATTATTATCTATGTTTTAAATACATTTAATATGCCAACTTTAAAGAAAAAGTAGTGTATTTGATTATCCATGTTTTTCAACTATCCATGCATTATTCTGTACCGATCAGGCCAAATAGTCGGGGGAAGGAAATTCACAACTGCTTTTCTAGTCTTTCACTGGTTCCCCTAGTTCTTTCACTATAATATATTAGTATTTAAAACTGTTTATGATGTAGCATCTTAGTGTTTATTTTACAATAATTGTTATTGTTAGTTTAGTTGCTAATGCTTTGTACGTACAATTTCATAAATCGTATAGAGTTAAAATAGGTTGTTTTAATGTGTATTGTTAAACCCACCTTAATATGCAATAACATTAGATTTTGTTTAGTGTATCTGTGTATATTTTTAGTAAATTAGCTACATTTACATTTTTTATAAAATCTCTGGCATTTTATATTGGTTAATTCTATAATAATGGAAATTATTTAGCCATTGGGCCACCTTATTTTTAAACATATTGGTTAATTTGTCATGAATAACTAACTTCAGAAAAAATGGAAAAATAAATGTATATTTAAAACATTTATATTAATTTATTATGTGTTAGTGAACAGATTAAACTATCAAAATGAATCAAATATATACCTACTCGCCAGTTTCAGTTGGATTTTATTTAAAAGAATCATTAGTTTAGCAAACAAATTAAAAATCTTTTTAATATTTCAAAATTTACTCTCTCCCTCACTAATATTGTAAAACTTTTTATTTTGTTGCTGTAATGTATAAATCAGTTTAAATAATTAATCAATAAAGAGCTTGGACACTTATATCTGAAAAACTTTTCTGTCAAATATTTAAATACTCACAAAATTATTATTACAATGGACTTTATATGTTCCTTCAGTAAAATCCATCAATCAAAGTGATTAAGAGCGTTCACTCACCATAGCAGGCCCAACTTATTTTCCAGCTCTCATATGTATTTGTATGTGTGCGCGCGAGGTATGGGAGTAAAAGGGAAAAGAAAAGACCTACGATATGCCAGAAATGTGTGCAGTGCATTAGTGTTTGAATGATTACTCGAGATTTTCCGCGGTGACGATGGGGGACAAAGCGGCAAAGTTTCTTGTTAATAGCTACAGTATGTTCCTACTGCGACAGAATGTAGATTTGTGCCCAGAGCTCATCTGTGAAGACATTATAAAATGGTCAAAAAACGGCCTTTTCACTGCAGTTTTTATCCAGATATCATTTAATATTTCAACATTGTTCAAAATTAGGAACGTCTATTAACTCTTTATCTCCATTAATGTTAAATAAGAAATGATCCACGTGCAATAGTGTTGGTGTGAATTTACGAGTTTTAGCCAACTGTATCACAGAGTTTATTGGCATCTGATGCACGCTCTTAAGGTCGCAAAACATTTGTTAAAAAAAAGTATTATGGCCGTCTAAGGGTAGAAAAAATATTTAAAGATGTAAAAATAATTATAAAGGGTAGGAAACCAAAAGGAATTTCCTCCAAACAGCTTTTTGTGATGTTGTATATTTATAAAATGTTTCCCAAGGAGGGTGTTTTAAAGAGAGAGGGACATCCCCACACAACTATTTTGTTTGCATTTGGACACCGCTGCTTCTACTGAGATTTTAATATATAAAAAATGTTATGGGTCACTTCCATCTCAACGCGAATAGGTATTTTAGTTCAATTATTTAGTATGTATTTAATGATAACAATAATTCATTGGTGGCCTGGCAGTCTAGGGGTAAGGTGTTGGAGCTCTATGCTGGAGGTCCTGTGTTCAATCCTCGGTCTTGGCACAGATTTATCTGATTACCAAACCCTTCCTTCACCTCTGACAAGACGTGTATTAATCGCAATGGGTGAATGTGTGGAATGCCAAGCTCTCCACCGTGGTTCGGATTCCACGTTAAACTGTAGGTCCTCCATTTCATCTCACAATCACACTACCATTACATATTAGCGTACGTGCGTATAACCCGAATGGGCAGTAAGATGCGGTGATGATAATAATAATAACAATAATAATAATTCATTGTATTCAAATTATAATGATAAGAGTGATGTTTTAAAATAAAAACATTAACTCTTAAAATGAAAGATTAAGTAATGTTGACTTCTAATGACCTGCAATATGTTTACATCCTAAGGTTTACATCCTAAGGTTCTAAAATAACTGAGAACTAAACAAATAGCAATCTGTTCAAAGGGAAGGTTATACCATATGAAATATACGCACACCTATAACCACAATGTATATATGTGTATAACAATGTTTATCAGTTTGACTCAACCTAAGCTTTGATTGCTATTGGAAATTGTATTTGTTGAAATAAGAGCCCATTCCAATAATTTATTGACGAGGGAGATGTAGGACAGTGTGAACTTAAATCACTAATACAGGCTTAAATACTTGGTATGTTCTTGCCTTTGTGGGGGAGAACTTGTTTTTTACTTTCATAAGTGGTTTCAGACTGTTAAAATCAAAGGAAAAGAACGCAGGTCTCAAAAGTTGGTTGATTAATTTTTTTTATTCACCATCCAAACTTTAAGATTGCATTTTTTAAAAGTGCTTTACTGTCTACATTTTTTTTGACTTGAGCATTTTTCCTTTCGGTGTTTATTTATTACTGATATTTTTTTAAATTTCTTGTTGAATTCTTTTACACTTTAGCTTATATATTTAAATATCTCTTAAGGTTCAATAGTTAACATATTAGAATTTAAATTAAAAATAATTAAAATAAGATTCCAAGTAAAATCTTCAGTATTAAACTTTATTGCTTGCAGGTGTTTTTCCTACGATGCTGCGGGCCACCGGTCGGCAACTCACGGTGTCCCAGGATCCCCACCTCCAATACTTTCAGAGTCAAAGGTGCACGATTGGGATGAAACGATATCGGCAGTGCCGCATTACAGTCCGAATTTGTTGGATGACCCCGAGCTCATAGCGGGAAAACATCGTACTTTACTTACGTTCACATCCTATATGGTAAGTTTAAATCATTTACAGTTTGTGTTTATTTTGTTGGTGACCTGGTGGTCTAGGGGTAAGGTGTCAGACTTTCTGGCGGCCAGGGTTCAATCCTCGGTCCCGGCACAGATTTATCTGATTACCAAACCCTTCCTTCATCTGTGACAAGACATCTTGTGAATGTGTGGGAATGCCAGGCCTCCACCGTGGTTCGGATTCCACGTTAAACTGTAGGTCCTCCATTTCATCTCAAAATCACCCTACCATTGCATATTAGCGTAAGTGTGTATAGCCCGAACGGGTAGTAAGACGCGGTGCTAATAATAATAATAATAATGTTTATTTTGTTCACTATTTTATTTACATACTCTAATGCCATCATTGGTTTTGAATTGACTGAAACTATTTAATAGGAGAGTGTGCGAAGCTTCAAAAAATGTCAAAGACGAAGCCCAAATCTTCATCGTTTCTACTTCAACACTCACAGTAACCGTTTCATCTTAGAAACATTTTCAAGGAATAGGATAACTTCGATATATTATGAAAAGATTTGAAATAGCTAACTATATATGAGGTATTTCAACATTTAATCAATTCTATAACAGCTTCTAAATAGTATTTTAACACTGCTTAATGATTAAATGACAATTATAATATAAGCATGGATAAAATAAGATAAAATAAAATAAAAATAACATTAAAAAAAATTTGATGCTTTGATTTTTTTTCTCTAAACCTTTCTCTTTACTTAGGTACATTAATGGATGATTTAAAAATTAAAAGTAGTGTTATGTGACAAAAGCCTCATCTTCAACGTAAGGCCTAAACTCTTGATTGCATGTTTCATGCTTCATTTAAAAAGTGACCTTTGTACACCCCTTCTACTTAACCTAAGGCATTAGTATCTAAAGCAGTGGATGTAGGCGCCATGTTTCCCGCTGGCCTGTTAATGATCTTCCTCAACTGATTCATTTAAGCATAGGGTGTAATTAGCATACCATGTACCCATCGCTTTTATTTGGCGATAGGATGTGAGCACTCTCTTTTATTGCAGTGTTGACTTACTCTCCATTCAACAATAGACTGGCCATTCACGAGCAGGGATATCATCCTTTTCTACCAATTGTAGGAAATTAAATGATAAATTATTGACGATCACACCGGCATTAAACATGAACTAAAATTATCTATTTCAGTATCGATTGTCACATTGTGATATATGTTTTCACTTATCAGATAAATTACATAAAAGACCATTTGTGATATTGGAACTTTTAAAAACAATTTAATTTTTCTCCCTGAAAATGTGATATGTATTTTAAAAAAAGGTCAGCACCCAAATGGCTAGTTTCAAAAGAATTATTACTCAAAAAATTAACTCAACTTTTAAAATAATCTATCTTAAATGAAAATATTTTTGTTGTTGTCTTTTATTCCAAATAAAAATTTTCGCTTCTATAAATATTGACTTATGACCTCGAGGTCAGGATGAGGGGGTTGAATTTAAAGAATTGCACCATATTTTGCATGACGAGGATTAAGAAGTCTCCTGTGAATCTGATCAGGATTAAATTAGCGCCTTGCAAATTGGAGTCTCATATTTTTATATATGGTGTGTTCTCAAAAATAATACTCTTATATTAGCATAAAAAAATTATCTGCGATGTGGTCCGCACACACACATATGCACATTCCTCCTCTATTGCATTTGTTTTTTAACCTCTTAGATAGTTATTTCTAATAGACAAAAATCAACCTAATTAAGACCATATAGAGATCTTCGCAGGGGCACCACTAGCTGTGTTTTTATCTAACTCTTCAGCTACCATTCCAGAACCTGATGTCTCCAAACTTCAATATATGTGTGTGTGTGTGTGGGTATGCATGTGCATGTGAAAGAAACTTTTTTATTTTTTAGCAAATCAACTTTGGTAATTTTTAAGTTGATCACAGAATATTTTAACCATGGCACGCCAAACCTTTGATTCATACACCTCTATTTTTCTACTGTCCGACTCCTTCATAATTAGCTAATGTATATTAATTAGTAATAACAAATTTACTGCAGTAAAATGCTCCAATACAGATGACTTCATGGGAAGCTTCTTTGGCAATTGGATTTTATATTTGAGTAAATTTGTCAATAAAAACTACAAATATTGGTACTAAAGAATATTAAAAGGATGGTATTAAAATAATATAATCGCCATATATTGTTATATTATTATATGTTTATATTTTGAAGTCAGAGTCGGTATATTTTTACAAACTCGACCCAAAATTGCTTTCGACTCAGACTCTGCAGCTCTGATTTTAACTGCCAAAATAAACTTTAAAATAATGTTATGTAGTATAATAATGTTTGTTAAAGTGCTATTTTATTCTTACAACTCATAAACATAATTAATGCCTTATCAGGAAGAATGTATTCATGAATTGTGACAAACACTGTGTTGACATTTTTGTGTCATAAAAAATTACATTGTATGTTTTTCATATATTTTATAATATATATATATATATAATTTTCTTACAGCACTGAAAAGGTTTAATATTTCATTATAGAACCCACCCTTCACCAGTATAAACTGTTTTCTTTGTTTTTAGAATATAAGTACTTACATTTTAATTCATTTCCTAGACATCTGTGATTGACTATGTACGTCCGTCAGACTTGAAAAAAGAGTTGAACGACAAGTTCAAAGAGAGGTTCCCACACGTGAAACTCAGTTTAAGTAAACTGCGAAGTTTGAAACGCGAACTTCGTAAAATAGCCAAGATGGATGGTGGGTTGGATCTTCTCACCGTTGCCCAAGCTTACGTCTACTTCGAGAAGTTGATCCTAAGGAATTTGATTAATAAAGAAAATCGGAAATTATGTGCTGGCGCATGTTTGCTACTTTCCGCCAAGTTGAATGATGTGAAAGGAGATCCTCTCAAAGCTCTTATTGAGGTATTTTAATTTTTAAATCAATTTTATAATATTTATGTGTAAAAAAGATGTTGAAAACACCCCCTCCTCCACTATTCTTCTTATTTTTAGTACCACTATTCTTTCGGGCTATACGCCTATGTACTAATTGCACTAATGTGCTAGGGATCAGGAAGGTTTAATTTTAGAGAAAGTGTACTTGCATTTGTGTGGAGAGAGAGCGTAAATCCATTTAGGAACAAATATGCTCGGTACACCCGACCGAGATCAAACCACAATCTCCTTGTCTTTGGCAGTCTAGTTTATTGCGAGAGTAATGCCTTACGACCATGCAGCCACCAAAGCAGGTTTCTCCATAGTTAAAGTCGTTGAAGACTTAAATGTATGTAATATTACTCTTTATCTATTTATTTTAGTGGTTGAGTGTCTTTAATGGTCGTACAATCTATGGAATCATTCTCGCCATAAACTAAATCTCCAGTGGCGGGAAGATTTGGACTTGAATCCTGACTAGCCCTACTAAGGCGGGATTTTCCTAAATATTTTCCCATTCTCTTTCCACACAAATTTTTGTACATTCCCTCTTATTTCTCCCTCACACATTCTTATTTCATTAGTGTTAATATGCTTATAGATTGAGTAGGCCATAAGAAACAACTAATTTTAGATGCTTATCTCTGTATCGTGATGCTGCAGAAGAATGTTTCATTTCATGTGCGTTAACTACCATATATTGGCGCATGATTGACAATCCATCATACATTATCCACCCAACTCGGGCGCTAGGATTTGAATGGGCTTGAACAATTTGTTTTGATTGAAGCAGGTCAATCTAAATACTAAAGATATAACTTAGTTAAGGAAGCTTCCAGTGGTAGTTTACAAACAGGGTGACCAGCTTTGGTGTCTTGAAGATATGTAATTATTTTATTTAATATAATGTTTGAAAAAAAAAAAATCTCGTATATGATGCTGACTGTAACATACATACAAGACATGTGCTGGAAAATATATGGCTTGAATAAAAAATCGACACAGGCTACAGACTGGGAACAATAATGGATGGGGGGAAAAATTCTTGGATAACTGGTTGTAGTTCAGAACAAAAATGAGATTTAATATTTTAAAATAATCAAATTTACCAAATAGATGCTAATAATTGCAATGTATATGGAAATTAAAAAAAAAAAATTTTTACTTGTATATATTTTTAATGTGATTAATTAACACATAATATAGTTGATTTAATTTAAATATACATACATATTTTAATGTTTTTATGTATATTTAATTTAAAAAGTGTCATCTTTAGGGGTGGAGGAACTAGGGTGGGAGACAAAGGGGGAACTTCCCCTCACTTGTAGAAGAAACAGGAGAAGATATTTTCTCCCCCGCTACCCCCACATAATCTTTGACTTGCGAAGTAAAGATTCTAGTGTGCCTTATGTAAATCTCGGAACAGGACGACACCCAAAGTCAAAATCATCATAAAAAAAACACCTCCAAATAGCTTCTTGAATCATACAATTATATTTTTTAATCCAAGAGAGAACCCTTGGGCCCCCCTTCTAAGCTTGGGGAGCGAAGTCACCCAAACTTCCCTAGCTTACTTAAGAATTTTGGTCACAAGAGACTAATGGTGAAAAGATACCTTTGGCGCAAAGGAGACAAAGACTCCCAAAATTTAGGGCATCCAAGAAAAATGTAGAATGTAAGCTATAGAAAAGAACAGTAAAGAATTAGGACGCTAGCTGTGATTAGTTGCTGAAGACATACGCGGCAGCCAATATAAATCACAAATTTTATCATGTGAGCACTGCGTGACGAGTTTGCCGACAAAAACGCACAAAGACATTTAGTGATAACCGAAATAGCATCTTCTCAAAATTTCTAAATGTAAGATCACTGAGAGCAAACAACACCAAAAAATGACAAATTTATTAATTTGATCAAATTGGAGGATATTTTGGAAATTCCTCTCTGACACCAGACAGGGTTGAAATGTAGGACATGTCCGGGAAAAGGGGGACATCTGGCTACCCTGTTTTTAAACCAACTTGCTAGAGGTTAATTTCTCTCAAAAGTGTGATACGTAACCTGTAAAGTAACCTGTAAATTATATTCAGTGATGTCACATCTTTAATATTTTTTCATTTCACTCACTGAGTAAACAATGCCATAAATGTGTTTTTGGCTTCATTTATTATGGAAAACAAATCAAATACCATAGTTTTATGTCTAATGATGCTGTTAATACTGTGATTTATCAATACACTCAATTGTATATATTATTAACTGGCTATAACGTTGACTAATATTGAGTTGTCCTAATATTTCAGAGAACAGAAAGTATTTTTCGCCTGAATCGTAAAGATCTGATGGCGTCAGAGTTTGCAGTGTTGGTGGCACTGGAATTCAGCCTTCACTTACCAACAGGGGAGGTTTTCCCCCACTACCAGCGCCTCCTGTATGAGTCCTGACACTTGGGGAGCTGCACCATCTCAACCATCCACGGGGACAACCAATCCACAAGCCGAGGTGTCATATAGTAGTGATTGGTCCTTCCACAGCATTTTAGATGAGCTGCAAAAATTTGGTAACTCCACCAGTTTGGGTTATATTTTGAGGTAACAGCTGGAAAGATGTTTGTATTTTGAGTGTTCTTTTATTTTATTTTTTTATTGTTGCTCCTATTAAAGAATAAGTTACTAAAACTGTTTCAATAAAATACTTTTAAAGCGATTTAGGCACCCCAAAATATAAATATATACATATATATATTCATTATTCTCTTTAGAATACAAGCATTGTATTATGTTATCAAATATTATTTCCTTACCATTTTACATTTGATCATATGATTATTATTTAAAATATGTTCTCAGTAGATATTGAAAAACTATAATCATTAAATTTTGAACTTGCTCATTTTAAATTAAGAAATCATAATTTTTAAGAAAAATCTTGACTAAGAGAATGATATTTTATATAATTATTATGTATCCACAAATATTTTCTTCATCTAAATTGTTTTATTCAAACCGTATTAATTCAACTGTTTAAGTGGTCAAACGTCAACAATTTCACAAATAAAGCTTTTCAAGAGCAAAGAAATAAAGTCCAAGTCGATATAATGTAGACAAGGTTTTAATATTTTCAAAATTATGTAGCTCATAATAATATATAGTTATTTGACTGTCAATGGAACAACATTTTCTAACTACAATGCTATGTATTTCAACTGATGATTTTTTTTTGCAACTGTTGTTGTTTGACATTGAACTAATACCAATTTTAATTAATTCTTTGTTGAAATTGTGCATTTAATTAATCATCAATTTATCATAGAGCTGTTAAAATTTTGCTACATAAATAGCACAGATTTGTCCTTTAAATGTGCACATGTTGTGTTGTTGCGAGCGTTGAAATAATTGTATAGCAATGTTATTACCTTGTGGGTTAGGCAAGAAACTGTTAATATTACTTAAAAGACAACAACTCTGTACTTAATTTAACCTCACTAACTTTCTCCACACTTCCCTGTCCCCTCATACTCCCTTCACTTCAACAACATCCATACACCGAGTCTTAGATGCTATTTAATTCTTAAAACTCTTTTAATGTTTCTCTTTTTCACACATTCGTCTAAACATCTAGTCACATCTTACATGACCTACCACTTCCTTTGGATCCATACACTCTACCTTTATATATTTACTACGTCACTCGATCCACACTCATCCTCTCAACATGTCCAAACCAATGTAAGATGCTTCTTTCACATTGACTTATTACTTATTATTTCATCATTATAATTATTATTAATACTATACATAATATTTTTTATTTAAATTTAGTTTAATATCAACATTATTTTTTCTCTCAAAAACAAATGTCTACACCAAACTCAAAATCATTTGTTATAATGATATCCTTCAGGTAATTTCATCATAAAACAACAATTTAAAAATAATAAACAAACCTTTTTTAAACGATTCTAAAGCTTGTTGAAAAATATGTGTATAAGAGAGTAAGTCAAATTTGGCCCATGATAAACATTTAATGCACAATCATTGCTGTAATATTTTTAAAGTATCATTTTCTTCTTCTTGCTATCTATGTAGGTTATCTGCTTATATCCATAGTTTGACTTGCTAATGTATAAAAAGAAAGTTAGTCTTGCAGAGCAAATAATTATGAATAAAAAACTGACTCAGGCCATAGTTTGAAAACAGTAATGAATGTCGAGAGCAAATAATTAAACTAGGAAATGTTTCAACGGTATACAAACTGTTTTAAATAACTGCTGCATAATGTTTTCTTCTAAAAGGTCAATTTTTATTTGCTATGGTCTTTAATCAATATAACATTTTACTTGTGCATGAATATTTGTAAACAAAACAATAATTGCTAAACAATTAGAAAAACATTTAAAAAAATCGATGTTGGGAAGGTCAGGGTTTAAATGTCTGCCATGTTCACTGAGGGTAGTTTTCCGTACGTGATGTATCAGTGTTTTGTGAATGCGCTTCCTCCAAATAACACCTTTGATAAAGCTATTAAAACACTTTTTACAAACATAATCATTCTTTTATAAAACCTCTTATAATCATATTAAAATTAACCCAATTTTTTTGAAAACATTCATCTAATTCTACATGGTTTAGTTGTTTAGCCACAACTTTGAAAAATACAAACAATAATTTGACTAATTGGTTTTTTCTTAGTAACTATTTCTTACTACTATGTCTTCCTACTTTTCTCTTGGTCTTCCTTGTATACATGTAAAAAAAAGTTCTTAATTCGAATTTTCAAAAAAACTATATACTTGTAACATGTGAACTCTATTTTATTTCTATGTAAGCTTGATGAATCTGTTTTTAAAACTTGTAAAATAATTCCGTATTTCTATAGTAATCTGATTCAATTAAAAGCTGTGTTCAGGGAAACAAAAACTTAAATAAAATTATTTATGTTTCAATAAAAACAGTAAATAATTAATTACATTCTTTGGTTACTGAGTCCACCCAATATCCAAATCACTAAAACCACTAACTTTGTTATAAAGCATGGATCGTTTCTCTGGACTAATCCACCCTCCTGTCCTATACATTTATAATCCTAAATTCACCCTTTCAACAAAACACTGGATATATACATCACACAGCTAGACTGGCTCACTTGGGGGAGTGAGGAACCATTATTTTAACTCATGGCTTAGCTCTTTAAGAGGACGAGGAGGAAACATAAATAAAAAGCACTTCACCATCGCAGCTAACCTTAAAAAAGAAAAGCTGATCTTGCTACAATTTGTTAAATCAGCTCATATAACAAATGTATAAATCTTTACAAAATAGACATCTTTGAAATAATTTCTGGATAAACCCAATGATACTCTGAAGCATTGGAATGTTGCTCTATTACTTAAAAAAAAATCAGTAGAGATAAGTATTTTGTGCATTAGTTGAATAAATTTGCAGTGGATTTTGAAGGGAAGAAATGTCTACTTTGAACCTTAAATCGATTTTAAATTGAATTTATTTTAACCACATAAGATCGAAAGGTAGGTTAATTCTTACATTTAACGATGCCCTTTTAAAGTTTGTGGATTTTAATTTAATTTTATTACTAATACCCACACCACATGGTTGAAAAAAATATAAGATTTTTGGCCCAATCTATTTTGTATTATATTCCACAAACTTTCAGAAAACTGTTGTGGATGTATGTAATACTATTTGAAAGCTAAGGAGGATGAGTGGTATAATAAATAACATTTTAGACATCAATCAGCCTCCCATTAAACCAAAATGTGCAGTTTAATATACTATGCAATATTTTTTTACATCTATTACTGTTTCCAGCCTGGGATCTGGGTCAGTTTTTTTATCCAAGCCATATATTTCCCACTACTGGTTTGCTAGGCCTGTTGTAGCATAATATGTCTTATAATCTTACTTAAGACTAGGACGGGCACAACATCCAGTCCCCAGCTGTTAATTTATTAATGTTTAAGGATAACCTCACATTTCACCAACAATACATTTTTCCGCCATGCCGAGAATTGAACCCGGGACCCTTAGCTCAGCAGACAGGTACGCTACTGATTGAGCTAAGGTGTCTGATATATTCAGTAATATAAGGTCTTAAATGTAAGAATATGGCTATTGCATTTTTACATTCCACCCAGCCGGCCTCGTCAGTATTTATATTTCAATCTATAAAGGACCAACTACCTACATCAGTAGTTCCTAAACTTTGAATGCCATACCACCCCATCAATTTCTATAATTTGCTAGGAACATTTTTTTATGGTGCACAGAGATATAACACCATTAATACAGTAACAGTTTCTTATTTATCATTATTTAACATTTCTACTCAATTGATATGTATATTAGTGCACAAAGAAATGTAAAAAAAATACTACTCTTCAAAGTCTATTTAAAGCTCTTTTCCTTCTGGTTGGACTTGGCTGTAATATATTTATAAGATATGATAAGTTCCTATTGTTTTAGGACTTTAATTTGCTTGTTTTGTTTGTCTTCTCACGGCGTACCACCGGGAATAATTGTATGTACCACTGGTGGTGCACAGATCACAGTTTGGGAACCTCTGATCTACGTCATTTGTTTGTGTTTAGCCTATAGTTTCGCCGATATGTTCACATATAATTTGAATAGTTATAATTGTTGTGATCGCATTTTAAAAATTTAAAGAAACTATTATTTTATAACAAGTATCTAAAGTCTTTATCATTCTATTAAAAATTATACCATAAATAGTTCAATTTTGGAGAAAGGGTATAAAATTACTTCCAATTTATTGTTAGTAATATTTTATATACCATTAATTGGTTTTCAAAATAAAAACATTGATAGTGCACATTAAATCACCCTCCCTTAACTTTAGCTTTGAAACAAAAACATCACTTTGTTTTTTACCTTTCATTTCACATTTTAAAAGACAAACAGCCATTTTACCAAATAACATGCGTTCGTTTCACCAAATTTTGTTAAAATAAGTTTTCTCTGCCCATAAAATAACATGTTATTAGAGCTGGACCGATCACCGATTAGGCCGATGCCGATCAGGTTGATAACCCATGCCGATTTTTTTATATATATTTCAATTTGATACTGTCCATTAAAGTTTGTTTTAATCAAGTCTAAATTAAGCTTTAAAGTTGTTTGAAATACAGTTTATTTTATTGTTAAAACAATTGTCTCTGTCATTTAAAACAATCATAATCATAAATAACAAATTTGAATATAATTTTTGATAAAATTAATTAGAGTACACAAAGTTCTATACACAAGGAGAATACACATTGTAATATACTCTATAGCAGGGATGTGTATAGGTTAAGTTGGTCAATCTGGACTGAACTGACTAGAGTAGTCATAGCAGAAAATATAGGTAACTGGTTCCGTTTTAAGGTTTATTCTCGGTGTTTGTTTGGTGTTAAGAAGGTGCGCGAGTTATGTGGTTAGGGTACAAGATTAAATATATATGTGTATGTGTAAGGACACAACACACATATTTTGTGTTTAGATGAAAAAGAGACTTGGACATGTGTTGGTTAAAATTTGGCTTCACATTTATAGTTACATTTTTATAGGCTTTCAGTAATTCTTTAAATTAAAACCTGTTCGAGAGTATAGAAAAAATCCCTTGATAAATGTTATTGTTACATCCAAATTAACTTTGCATACGGTACATTTACTGTTGGGTGGAATTTAAATTGTTATTTAAAAATACCAGCATCTTGATCTTGTTTAGGCGGAGTGAGCTTCTTTTTATATAACTGACCAATTCAGCTGCGCTGAAGTCTCTGTTACCCATGACCCAGTGGGCGAGATAAGTTATAATATTTGCTTGCCATTTGTTTTACGTTTTAATGAAAACAAAAAATAAAAGTTGTGTTTACATTTGAGGGAATGAATTAGATAGAATTTTTTTTTTTTTTTT
>CABFOV010004759.1:0-13696 GCA_902141375.1 Timema poppense | reverse complement strand
CCCCCCCCCCTGCACTTTATACATAATAATTTCCAAGCAGCAACTAACACCCTTGTCACTGCTACTTTTAAAGCTCACTCAGAACATTCCAGAAGAACTAATAACTATAGTTAATTCATAAAACCTGTTAAACCCCGAAATTGTATATTTGGAAAAAGTACCTCGGCATCACTATTTAGATTGGTTTTTTTTAAATTGTTCACCCGCATATTTCATCATAATTCCAGTATCATTCCTCTAAACAGGTGTAATTGTAGCGTTCCTGGTTTGCACAAAGTAATATTGGTGCATTATTGAACCAAACAATAGCTGATATAACTTACATTACGCTACTTTGCTTGCTCTAAACTATATACAGATACCGTTTTCAATATTCCAGTTAATAATAAGAACATTTTTATCTAAAAACATGGGTTACACATTCCTTCACTCTTTTATTTTACTCTCTCTCAATCACTCCAAACTTTATAATTAGATTAAACATTTGAATGAGGATAAAAGGGCAAGGCCTACGCACTTACCAGGAAACTATATCTGTGTTCTACTCTAATCTTCTTTTGAGGGTGACTGATGTACCCTGGAAAATTACATAACTTTGTGTTTTAATTGTAAACTTTGAAGACTACAGTTTTTTGGTAAATGTGTAGGCCTTGTCCTTCTATTCTCCTTTTAATATTTAATTCAATACAGTCATTTGAAATCATTTTCCCCTTTTTTTTATAAACTATATGATCAGTTATTTAATTGCATAATGTTGAATGTATTTTTTGATTCCAAAACAATTTAGATCTGATTAAAACTAATGCATGGGATTTTGAAACAATCTGTTTTTAATATTGCTTTTATTAATATCCTTTCTTTTATTTGTTTAAATCATTGAATATATTAATAAAACAACACTGTTGATTTGTTGAAATATTTTTATGTATGATTAACTTCATCAATAACTCAATTTTTATATCTTGTGAATATATCATATTTTATTTGTTTGGTACTAATTTTTTTTCTTCTTAAATTCTATTGTAGATGCAGTTAAAAAAAGAAAACCCACTGTACAGTTATATAAATAAGCTGAGCACAGTAAATACAACAAAGCAATGGTGGTTTTTTCAGTATGTTAAAATGGTCATTGTTCAACTTAAGTGAATAGACCCACCTTTAGCCACACCATGAGATAGTATAAAATCAATAATTAGATAAGTATTTAGTAGGTAAACTAGTGTTAAAAAAGTGTACGTATTGTTAAAGCGTTTATCTTATCTCTCACATTTCAGTTTGTTTGATTAGAAAATTGACTGAATACAAATAGAAATAGGCATTAGGAAGTCTCTGAGACAAATAACTCAAGCTTTGTTCATTTTTAATGAAAAGCACCACTTATTAAGATTGTAAAATCATAGTTTACAAGGTTTTTCAATCTTTCACTTTTAACTGAGTTTGTAAATATAAACAACCTAAATGAAAACTGGCTTACAATAACAGGACTTTAAACACGCAATAAACTTATGATTAGTATTTAAAAACCTTAATACAATATTTTTTAAAGTTTGTGTAATATTTTCAAAGTAAATGTAGGTAATTTGTTTTGGTTGTAAAATAAAGTAGGTTAACATTATCGATACAGTAGGGCCCCGCTCATACGGTGGGCTAGGTTCCAGGGCACCTCAGTAACATTCAAATTCAAATAAAATCCTAATAACATGCTTACACAATCATGTTTTAAGTGTGCAATAAAGCTAGGCCAAAAAAACTGATACACAAGTATTGGATGAAAACTATCAAATTATAATTTAATAAACGATAGTTAAAATCATTCGATAATGCCCATCACTACTGTAAAGAGACTAAATTACTGACATAAAATGCTGGCCAAAGACATTCAGTGCGCGTAGCATGCTGAGAAATGCTAGAAGATGTATATAATTGAAAAGCCACTGTATTAGCGGAATGCTGTAATGCAGAGCCCTAATGTATTTATATTTACTATGCAACAAAATTATTGATAGTACTAATGTTATATACATCGATAAAAGTGGATCTCAATTTATTCACAATCTGTGCAATGTGAAGGAAGTTGTTATGAATTTTAAAAAGTATATAAATGTTCGATAAAATAGAATGTACATGTATATTTATCAGCAATATGATTAAAATGCATGTAACTACTCATATTTAGCACATACCATACAACATGTGTATTTTAGTAAAATTAAGCATTATGTAACATTGTAATGTGTTAATAGATTGACTAGAGAAGAATTTAAATTTGTTTTAAAATGTAATAAAAATATGATAGCTAAATTATTGAAGTAAAGAAAGAGTGAAAGGATTATAGGTAGACTTATATAAATTATATTTCTTTAGCTATTTTTTATATAATAAATTAGAGTTATCATCATCATGAACTGTTTCCAGCTTGTGGCCGGGTCCGTTTAGTAAAATGCCTCCATCTCCATCTGTTTTTCCACCATTCATCCTCCTGCACTCTCTTCCACTCTTCTCCTCTCACTTGCACACTTGCTGCTCTTTATTCCTCTCATCTCTTCCTTGGTCTCCCTTGCGGTCTCTTCCCTACATACTTCCTATCCATTAATCTTCTTGGAATCCTCCCCCCTTACATCCTCATTACATGTCCATACCATCTCATCCTTGCTTCCTCTACTCTCTCTTGTATCCCAACTCTAGACCTTACATCTTCATTCCTAATCCTAGCTCAAAAACTTCATTCCCATGGCCTCCACTTTCCCTGTTTTTATTTTATACAAAGTTCAAGTTAACAACACGTGTTTGATTAACATCTTCTCTCATTATTATGTGTAAACCAACAATAAATGTCTTCATCTAAAATCTTCATAGCTGTTCACATTCATAATAATGATAGAAAGATTGTATGTTCCATTTTATCTGTATATACATATGTTGCATATGCTCAAGAAAATAATTAATTCTAATCTTATCCCATGTGTATTTATTCCCACTCAATAATAGTTTCATTGGTCGAAAACACAGATGCAAAGGGCTTTAAATGTTCACTGACAACATATGAGAAACTTTGGCTCAAATCCCTTGTGGGTCCAATTTAATCTTAACGAGTTGTGATTGCAGACAAGGTATTATTTAGATCTCACAACGACTTTGGGCTTCATAGATGCTAGTAACACATCTTGCATTAAAATACTAGATGAGCAATTGTAACAACCGTGCTCGAACTTAAAAAGTGTTTACCATAGTAATATTGTATTCTCTTTATAGCTTTAGATTAGCTAAATACCATTTTGTTATTTTATTTTAAAATTATGTTAGTTATTTTATCAATCAGTTTGGCAATCAATAAATTTTTAATTATTTCAGTTTGTGAAGTAATTATAAATTGCTTCTCTCTAAATGGGTATATCAAAGTTTAACACTTAACACTTTCTCTAGTAATTTTTAAATTGACATTCAAATATTTTGTATAATGAATGGCAAAAAAGGATACTAAAATTAGTTGTACAAGGTGTGGTTCAGAACATTAACTTATGGACTGAGCCAAGTCATTTTATCTTTAGATAACTACTAATAATGATATTTGATTAATATAAACTTTTTTTTTTTCACTCTTTCTATTCGATCCTTCAAAATTAGGTTAAGATAAGTTTTTGGTTTTACCTCAAGTTTTATTTTACTCATCTTACATTTAAACTTAGGATTAATTCAAGAAATACAGTTTACATCCTCCCTGGTCTTATATTGATTTTTGATGACATCTTCATTCTAGCTATATAAATAAACAAAGTCTCCATCATGAAATTCTTTTTAAAACTAATTAAAAGCTCCAAGGAAATCCTATTTATGAATTTTTGTCACTGATCTGCAGATATGTTAACCAAATGAATAACACATTTTTAGAAACAAACTCTTTCAATTGTTTTTGTAAATGAAATAACTAATAAAGCATTGAATTAAATATAGTTGAAAAATGTTTCAACTATATATAATTTAGTTGAAGTATTTACCCCAGTGCATGGTTATATCTATACCAAAGATTATCTCCCCCTTTAATGATTAAACAATGTTTTTGAAAACTGATGATGAAGATTACTTTTTACTTCCTACTAGTATAATATAAATTCTGAAAAACTTTGCAAAAATCTGAAGAATTTTCAAAATTACATTGGATAGACATTATTGAAATAGAAAAAACTGTGGAAGCGGTGGCTATTAAAAGTGGGTTGTCTGTGGGTTTTTAGTAATTGCGTTTTTTTAAGCTTTTAAAATTAAGGTTGTGTCATGTTACAATTCAAAATAGGATTATAGTATTTCTTTATTTTATTTATAAAATGAGTTTCTAAGAGGCTGACCCGCCAGCCACATGTTTACTAAAATAATTTCTTGAAGAAGTTATGTTTTGAAACACTTTTTTTCGTGTTCGTGTGTGTTTGTGTGTATGTTTGGTATGTTTTTTGTTGTACCTAAAAAGTTAGCATATACTGCTTATACAAAATAAAAAAATTGTAAAATTCCTATACATTGTGTTGGGATTAAACGAAAACCTAATGGGCCAACCAGGTGCATTTTTATACTTAATATTTATAAAGTTAATTATATTGTGATATTTTATTACTATTGGTAAATTAAATAAATTAACAACAAACACTTATTACTACTTTAGAATTCAAAATATTTTAACTTAAGAAGCAAGTGTTTGTTGATACTGTTAAAACGTTTTGTATTAATGAATTTTTCACATTATTTTGTGAATACATTTTGCCACAACTACTAAATTATTTAAATTTTTGTTTTATTTATTAATGAGTGTAATTATAATATATATATAATGTGTTTTTTTACCTATTACTTTTTGTTGGTAAGGAAATCCCTAAATAAGATTTTCTACTACTATACTAACTATTACTAAAAAATTAGTACAAATATTAGCAGTATGTAAAGGATTCCCACATAAAGTCGGGGAGATTCCATAAATTGGCATAATGAATTTTTAAATGGGTAGTTTTTATGTTTTTTTCTGTCTTTAATTCACAAACGTGTAATCACAATAAAGTAAAGTTTTTTCCTCTAAAGGATTTTGTTTAGGAACAATTATGCATAGGCTACATTCTCACAGGGCAAGGTCTATTCATTAATTTAAGTCTTATGATAATTCGTTAAGACTCTTTTCAGTTGAAATATGTTGTAAACATAGTTAGGTGTTTTGTTGAGGAAAATCGTTTGACATAGTGTTTATTTATAGTGTGTTATAATTAGCCTAGCTTGTTAGGGCAGATTCTCTTCTCACATTTTTTTTTTTACTGCATATGAATATTTAATTATGTGTTGCGTCTTTATTATTGTTTTCATTCATTAAGGGTATTTAACATACACTTTCTGAATCAACTGATTATATCAGAACATGACCTATAACCTAACTTAGATATAGAACGAACACAAAATCCAGCGCCCCCAGCCATTAATCCATCCCTATGAACGGGTAAACCCACATTTCACCAAGATAAATTTTTCAAACATGCCAGTAATCGTATCCGGGGCCCTTAGCTCAGTAAACAGACACACTACCGACGTAGCTAAGGCGTCAAACTTGGGTCTTTATTACTTTTAAAAGCACCATTTTATTGAATAAATTGTTTATTGGTTTGCTAAAAGTATTTTTATTTTGGTTTCCCATTTGAAATATGAACAAGAACAAAGAAAATCGTATTTATTCATTAGTCAAACAAAACTTTGATAAATTTTTTTTAATCTAAAATTTCATTGTACTGCATTCTGAAACATCCTCCTTTATTGATTGAAATTATTATGATTTTGGTCTAGCTATATTTTTACTTTACGCTACTTATTAATAAATCAACCCAAAATATTGTTAAATGTGTTTTTCTGATAATTTCCACAGGCCTTGTAGCTTTTAGGAGTCACGCAGGTATGCTGCCTGAGAGAGTTTTACTAAGTCATTGAAAGTGGGTTTGTTTAAATTATATCAGTCCTTACCAAACTTACATTTTGGAGATGGCTCATATTGGTCAATTTATAACAGAATGATTGCCAAAATAAGTTTTGAAACTCGGTGTGGTGTAGTTTTCATTGTGGTTGTATGTTTCATGGAGCAAGATAGCTAGACTTTTCCTTTGTGAAACTATAAATCACTATTATTTAAACAAAAATAATGAATGTTTATTTGGGTGGACCACCGAACAATTGAATACTAGAAATTTTGTGTATTTGTTACACCTCCATATTTGTTGGATTTAAATTCCAGGAATTTATTTATAATTATCTTTAGGAAACCTGTAAGGTTATGCTTTGAAAATCATACCACAATTTTTCAGGATAACATTTTTTGTAGAGAATATGATTTTTGGAATTCTCCAAACATCTTACTGCCCGTTCCGGTAATACACCTTAGTACTAATTACACTAATGTATTGGGTATTATGAAGGCTTAATTTATAGGAAGTGTACCCACATTTGCGTGGAAAACTCTTTAGTAAAATCCCCCTTCAGTACAGCTGATTGGTATCGAACCATAAACTCCCTGTTTTTGACAGTCTATTGTGAGAGTAACACCTTAGTGGCCACCTAAACGAGTGAACTTTTTTTATTTTACTATTTTTTTTTATTTGAAAAAAAATATGTATTTCTATGTATATCATTAATACAAGACAACACTTCATTTAAAATGTGTCAAAATCCAACACCTTTTATTATTTACAGCAAATATACTACGCTAAATAATTACAATTATAGTATTGTCTTCAGAGATGTAACTTTACATCATGGTTGTGATAAATAAATAATAAAAATATATTGGAAACAAATAAAATAAATAAGAAATTACACATGAATATTTATCTGTGCTATTATTAAATATAACATGTACAAAAATATTCAGAACTAATTGTAGCTGTGTGATATAATACAAAATGCAATATAAACAAGTAAATCTTTTCAAACGACTGACTTACAGATACCTGCTTTAAAATAGATTCTAGTAATACTATTGGTTTTACAAAAGTATCTTTCATAGTTGTTCACTGTTTAGCGAAGATTTTTATATTCAAATTGAAAAATTCCTTGTACTTATTATAAATTGACTTTGTGAAAGTTTAAAAGTTTTTTTTAGGTTTTTGTTTTTTTGTGGTGTTTTTCTTATAGCCAAGTACAAATTTTTCTAGTCTGTTAGAAAAAAAATGTATACTGGTGTATGTGTGTTTTTTTTCTACAAAATACAATTTTTTTGTTTTGTTTTTGTGCATACCACAATTTGTATTAAATATGTGCTTACATTTATACAATAAATTTACTCTTCATACCTGTAAATTATGGTTTTAATATACTTACCATTTATTCTTATTGAATCGTTTACAAATATGTTTACTAAGTAGTAAAGAAAGAAACAATTGCTATTACATATTCCAATAAGTTATACATGATGAAGGATAGAGAAGGAAAATGCATCATAAAACAATATAAGTTTAACAAATAAGTTTATTAAAAAGTAAATAAAAAGAAATAGAATTACATATGAATGACAAGATTTTAATTTATTTAATTAATTAATTATAACTGTACTCCGTTATGGAGGTAGAAAACATTAGGTATGATGAATTTGTATAATTATTTTGTCCACAACTAACCAACAGAGGTTAGATCATTTAGTTTAGTTTAAGAACACTATAAATAGGGATATTCGCTCTTACTCGAATGTTGAAGCATCTGCCACGACTCAGCAACAGTAAAAAGGTAGAATAAAGTTTTTAGGCAATATAAAAACAAACAAGCAACCTAGCCAGGTCAATACCAGACTAATACTTGAAAGGTCTATTCAAGAAAAATAGTGAAAAAATTGAAAAATGAAACATATCATCAAATTCTATATTTTTAGAGTTAATAAGAAGAATATCATTTAAGCTAGCTTGCTTGTATCAACCCTCAAGGAGAGTTGCGAAAAACTAAAGAATTATGTCTTATAAGAGGAGCTTCCACTATAAAAATAATAGATGGCTAACAATCAGGTATCCACACAGAAATTTACTATGGCCGGTCATTTCCTAATGAGTACTTAGTGCCAGAGCAATCAATAGTAAATGTATACATCTACCCATAGCTAGGGCACATAATAGCTAATACTAACTATCTTTGAACACAAAGAAAAATAAGGCACCTGATAGGGCTGAAAGAAACCATTATCCTCGCGGGCCACTACTTCACTCTAGTAGTGCTCCCCCAGGTTGTAATTGTGACTGCAACTAGTCACTGACCTAACCAGGTCCAAGAAAATGTTAGATGATCTGATTATGGCTATAAAGAGATTCTAAACAAGATCACGCCGTTTAGGGTGTCATTAAAATATAACGATGTCTTAAAGACTTATAAAAGGAGATCTAATTCATGGACTCGGTATATTCAATCACCTGGTCCTATACATGTATAGCGCGTAGAGCCCTCATATTTAAACTATACCTTATGGGCATAGGAAATGATTGTCAGACTATCTGACCCAAGAAACTATGTCTGATTGACATAGAAATTAGTGTCAGACATCCTGACTACATAAACCATGTCTGATGGACATAGAAAAATAATGTTAGACACTAACAAAATACACCATGTCTGATGGACATAGAAAAATAATGTTGGACACTAACAAAATACACCATGTCTGATGGACATAGAAAAATAATGTTGGACACTAACAAAATACACCATCTCTGATGGATATAGAAAATAAAGAAATACATTCTAACACCTGAAACGATTGTCTGATTGACATATATAGCAACATCAGATAAACTGACACGACACTTAATGTCTAGCCGACATTGAAAATAAAGCAAAACATACTAATACATGAAACTATGTCTGAGGGACATAAATAACAATGTCATACATTCTGACATGATACTCAATATTCTCAGAAGAGGCCTCCTCTGTGACGCGGCGGTGAGACCGACGCCTGACACATCGTGACCACTAGTAGTCTTCGGTGCTGAAGTTGTATGAAGTAGTTCCTTCTCTGATGAATAAATACAATGGAATACAAAAAAAAATGACCCACAGGCAACCTGTTATATAGCAAAAGAACATGGCCAGCACATGGAGATCTAAGGGAAGAATAGGGGAGAGTTGCGAAATAAATCCACCTTCTCACTAGCAATGTCAGCCGGAGTGATGAGCCGAGACAATAATCTTTCTTTTCTTCGACGTGTGCCCCTCGATCCAGACGTAAAAATGCTCATGACACCGAACTAGAGTGATGGGGCTATGTTCCTCGACGTTTGGGCGTTTCCCGGCAATATCAATTCAGAGTGAGTCACCACCTGTCTTCTTATTGGAATAGATTAGTACTTATTATCGTGTTTGAATTGTCTTTATGGAATTTTGATTGTAGATGTCATATATAAATGACATGCTACATGATCTAAAAAGATTCACTAGTTTCCAAATGACTGGGTTCACTTAAAGAGTCTTAAGGTGCTGGGAGGGCAATGTCCACGCATTTACCAATAAAACAGGCCCACCAAATAACACAAACTGTATACAACAAAATTAGCAATCTTGACGGTGCATGCCAAAGAAAATGAGCGGCTCAACAATGTGGCAAAAAAAATGAGTGTCCTTGTTCAAGTGAGTCAACCCCACCCATTTTTAAATGAGTCCTGTAGGGCACTTTACATATTGGATATACAATTACAATTTAAAAAATTACATAAATATGTGACAATATAATAATGAGTCTTTAATCCTAAGAATTTTGTTTTTGCGCCGCTTCTTACTGCCCATTCGTGTTATACACTCGTTTACTAATTGCGCTGGTAGTTAGGGAATGAGGAAAGTTATATTAAAGGAAGTGAACTCACACTTGTGTGGAGGGAGAGTGGAAAATCCTTTTGGAAAAACCACCCTCAGTGTCTTAGGCTATAACCACCAGAGACATTGCAGTGTCTTAGGCTATAACCACCAGAGACATAGCAATGTCTTAGGCTATAACCATCCAGAGACATAGCAGTGTCTTAGGCTATAACCACCAGAGACATAGCAGTGTCTTAGGCTATAACCACCAGAGACATAGCAGTTTCTTAGGATATAACCACCAGAGACATAACAGTGTCTTGAGATATAAGTACCAGAGACAAAGCAGTGTCTCAGGCTGTTAAAAATGAGGTTAGTATGAATATTGATAAGTCACACACCCTCACGCCCCTAAGGACAGTAGTAATTAGCAAATATAAATATACAAAAATTAATCTTTAAATATTTTATTCAAAAGTATCAGTAAATTATTATTTACCAACCCTACTGATTTACATGGTTATTTGTAACGATGTTACAAAAAGAACAACAAGCTCAATCAAATGGGAGAAAACTCACCCTCTGCCTTGTTGAACATAAACACTAGAGCACACGTGCCGCGACATCCTCTCCCTAGAGCTCAATCACACTGACTAAATGGAGATCCGATCCGACGGTCCGCTCGTGAAGGAAGCCCCGCCCAGAAACAAACGAGTGACGGCAACACCACCAGTTTAATTTCCGTGTCCGCTGCCTGGATGGTTCCAGGAGTTTCTACGAGTTGCTAGAGTCACCGCAATCCTTCCTCGTCTCCCCTCTTCCACTCCATGTTTTCCCTCTCTCTGTGGGCATGTCATGCATTTGTGTCGGATATATATTGCGATGTTTCATTCACATGTTTACTCATTGTATTACTGGACTGGCTTACTAGGTGAGAGCGATAATTAAGCTTAGACTAAATTATATTCTTCAAAATTCTCTTTCGGTTATATTATGGGGAACCTTTCAAAATTATTAATTTCAATTTTTATTTTGGGATATTTTTTTTTATCGGCGTGGTTGATTTGCAACCGCGTATCCTTTTGTATTTTTCCTGCTAGGGGAACTTCCGTTCTCATATGGAACGTAACTTCTGTTTCGACACTCGGCTGTTTGCACCTATTTGCGCTCTTGCTGATTAGCAGTTGATGTTTGTTGGGAATATTTTGAGTATGTTTTACTTAGAAAGTTTAAATTAACATATGATTATGTGATGACCAAGCACTTTAACTTTCAGATATGTGCTTTATCTTTAACTCTTTCGAGCTTATGCTATGTTGTGGTGGTAAAACTAAATAGGTTTTATGTGAGTAAATAATTCCTTGATAGTCTAAATTTACATTTAATCATGTGTGAATCAAGGACTCTAACTATAAGCGATATGCTTATTAAAATTATTACTTTGTAGAATAATGTTTGGTTGGACGAGAAGCAAGCTCTTAAACTTTAGCGTAGCGCTTTGTATCTTCGAGAGCACTGAATTACATTAGGTTGCTATGGGAAAGCGGAATAATTTGGTTCCATAGATTTATTTATTATCACTTAATATTTTTAAGCACATGTGTGGGCTGAGCACATACATTGCTAGTACGGCTCTAATTAAACTTTGATGTATTTGGGCATTGTTTGGATCGTAATATACTTCCAAGAATAGAATTTATTATGTGCCTAAACTTCAGTTACGAGAGTACGTATTATTAGCGCATGTGCTTAGTAAATGATGCTGATATTGCGTCCGTTGGGGACTTTAATTGTACAGTCCAAAATACCTTAGCCGTTAGGCGGCGGGTTTATTATATTTGGAAGTTGTTACTTTATCTCAAAAGAAATTATGAGAGTACAAATTATTGTCACCAGGTGGTTATATATAATAGATAGAGTTTAATTCTCATTTTGACCTTTGAGTCGTAACTTGTTGTTGACTATCATTGATGGTAGTTTTCACTTTAAACTTAACTTGGCGAGAATACTAATTAAACAATATGTTTATATTGAAATCTAGTCATATTTATTATATGTTATATTTAACTACAAATCTTAGACTTGGCTTGCCTTGGGTGGTACCTCTGCATTTGTAATATTATTTGTATATCTTCTATTTCCAATATTTCAAATTCAATTAATACTGTTATTCTCTGGTAACTCCTTGACTATTATTTAACACGCTTCCTGGCAAGCTAAGGTAGTTACTTTTTTTTTTAATTTACCCTTGTTGAAACTAATATGTCAGCCAGATAAGGGTTCGCCAATGTTTTAACAGATATTTTAAAAAGCTCCTTGGAAAAAAAACCAATTAATTGGGAATCTCTTATCTTGAGGCAGGAAAGGTTCACGAATGCACTAGTTTCTCTATAAGAATATAACAAATTTGTGTTAATCCGCCTTGCAAATATGTTTTCTTCACTTGACAATTCAAATCACTTCACATCACTGGTTAAAGAAACAAAACACAAATACTCCAGCGAATGAAGACAGGAACTGTTTTTAGTAATGTATTAAAAGTCAGAAAAGGCCAGAATTATGTGAATGGACTATACGTCGGTTGCCCTTTGTATAAAAGTCTAGTAGATACACAATATATTTAAATTAATATTTGGTTTAAATTCAGTGCTGTTTTTAAAATATAATTCTAATAAACCTTGAATAGTATCATATTAAACGAGAATCACAACCTAGGATATTTGCCCTAGTAAACTAGAGCTACAGTAGCCCCGTGGCTTCTTTGGTGCTGACTGACAGCTCACAGCTGACTTCTGACGGTCAAAGTTTAGGTATATACCTAAATGTTGACTGTCAGAAGTGACAGCTGCTAAACATATGTTTTTGCAGATCATATGGTTCGGCGTAGGGATACGTAATTTGGTCTGGTAACTTTTCAAAGCCGTCAGTCAGCACCAAAGAAGCCATGGGGCTACTGTACTATTATCTCTGAACGAAAGATTCAAAAATCGGATAAAATGTCACCTGGTTTAATATTATTAAATCTCAATCTCTAGAATCAATTCCTTGGGATGCAATTACTTCAGCCCCTGTGTTTCAGGAACGCAATCATACATACACACATGTAACAAGTGTTGCTCATAAAATCTATCTCACGGGGCTTCCTTTGGAAAGCATGTTTACTATTTATGTTTAAAGTTTTGTTGTTTTATATATACGCTCTTCTAATGAACTCCTAATAACTTTTTAAGATATTCTTACCCCTCTCATGATTTATAGGCTAGATTCTGATATCACCGGGATACAAACTAGAGTATCTAGGACGCACTACGCCTCTACGATCCTGATTCTGGCTGAGGCCTCGAAAATAATAAATAATACTGTATTTCTAAAAAGTACATGAACCAAAGTTTTACTGTCTTTTCTTTGTACTTTTTTGTTAGCACCACGTCTTACTACTCATGTGTGTTATTAACCTATGTAATAATTATGCTAAAGTGTTAAGGACGAGTAAGGTTGAATTTTAGAGTGAGTGTACCCGAATTTGCGTGGAGGGATAGCGGAAAACCATTTTTTTTTAAAACTCTTAACAGGGATTCGGTATCCCTATCTCCCAGTCATTGGAAGCCTAGCCTAGTGCAAGTGTGACGCCTTATACTATACGACCACCAAAGTGGGTGTTTACTACTTCATTTACAATTTGGCCACCCACACCAACGGTCGAATAGCTAAGGCATCAGTCTCGCATAAGACTGGATGGTTGATGACGGAGAGGTTAAGGTTCTAATCTCCCCACTCCTTGTTAATTCAAGTATAGCCCTGTCTAGCGTTAACTTGATGACTTAGATCAGGGGTCTCCAAACTACGGCCCGTGGGCCACGTATGCCAGCTACAAGATTATATCCGGCCCTTCCAAGATTTTATTAAAAAACAA
>CABFOV010004758.1:24977-49248 GCA_902141375.1 Timema poppense | reverse complement strand
GGTGATTGTGAGATGAAATGGAGGACCTACAGTTTAACGTGGAATCCAAACCACGGCGGAGGCCTGGCATTCCCCACATTCATAAGATGTCTTGTCAGAGGTGAAGGAAGGGTTTGGTAAAACTACAAAATAACACAAATAATATAGTTAAGTAATATCAACGTTGGCCGCAAATAAATAGGCTGTTATTACGACCAAAATCAGGGTATATTTAACCTAAGCGCAACACCTGATTGCCAATATAACAGCTCCATAAACAGCTCCTATAAAACATCCCTTGTGCTAAACTCAGAAAAAGTTAGGATGATAAGGAGGAAAGCCACAGAAGGGAAATCGTTCCACAAAGCCCGTCGTGGTCGAACCCGTATCTAATAGATGCACCTTGCAATAAGCGCGCCATCATTGATGATTCATGACAAACGAGCGCGCGCCTGACTGTCCTATTGGGAGAACACGAAACATTAATAATGTGTCAGTTGACTGACACAGGTCACACGCACTCGGGAGCTCTCAACTACCAGTGGGGCGATCTGTCGGGGTTAATCCGCGTCACTCGTATTAATGACTATTGACTATTACCATAGTATTGTGGCATACACGATTTAGCGGTTTATTATTGCAAGAGTAATTACCTCGCCCTTGAATGTGAGCGTTTCATAGCCAATGGGATATTTTAAAATTAATAAGCAGACCTACCATCCCGCTATTCATGTTGTCATAGGCACCAGACTCGCGATAGACTGGATTACCAGTGGCTAGACACGTCCTAACGTTTTGTGAGCCCCCTTCATTCACCCCTTTAAAAAAATCCAACATATTCTGTAACATTTTCTGCATAGTAGAAATGTATACAATTGATGACATTAATTATTTGAGAGTAGGTGGTTGAAGGTATTAAACTATTATTATTATTATTAGCACCACGTCTTACTACCCGTTCGGGTTATACGCACTTACGCTAATGTGTAATGGTAGGGTGATTGTTAGATGAAATGANTTATTATTAGCACCACGTCTTACTACCCGTTCGGGTTATACGCACTTACGCTAATGTGTAATGGTAGGGTGATTGTTAGATGAAATGAAGGACCTACAGTTTAACGGGGAATCCAAACCACGGTGGAGGCCTGGCATTCCTCACATTCACAAGATGTCTTGTCAGAGGTGAAGGAAGGGTTTGGTAATCAGATAAATCTTTGCCGGGACCAAGGATTGAACCCCGGACCTCCAGCATAGAAGTCTGACACCTTACTCCTAGACCGCCAGGTCACCAAGGTATTAAAAACTACTGCAAAAATTAAAACACAAAATAAGGAGAAATATCCAGTAAGCTCATGATTCTATAGAAGTGTTACACTAATATTACAAAAGTTGTGTTTCAATGTTTGTTTTTGACTTTTTCCGGTGTACACGAGAGTTTGGAATATTTGTTTTGACAAGTTAAGAGTCGGCATTCCCATCGTGTGAACTCCTAAATGCTACCCGCAGCTGATAACTAAAACACAAATGGTGGATGGGTCTATTTAGCCTATGAGCCCTTGGGATTGAGTGACAGCTACAGTACCCCAATGGCTTCTTTGGTGCTGACTGACATCTCACAGCTGACGGCTTTGAAAAGTTACCAGACCAAATTATGTATCCCTACGCCAAACCAAATGATTTGCAAAAACATGTGTTTAGCAGCTGTCACTTCTGACAGTCAAAATTTAGGTATGTACTTAAACGTTGACTGTCAGAAGTCAGCTGTGAGCTGTCAATCAGCACCAAAGAAGCCATGGGGCTAATGTAGTTTGGTTTTAAGGTGGTAAAGAGGTGTAGGTTTGGGGGCTGGAAGGGGGGGGGGGAGATAGAGAACTGTGCTATATTTAGAAGTATAGTAAACCGTTTCAAGAGAAAGAGATGCAAACATTCTCATTGTATTGAATTACTTATTTTTTTCACAAGCTAGCCTTTCAAAGAATTTGAAAGTTTGTTAACTATATTTTGTATTATTTACATTATATAAATGATATAATTAAAATAAAAATAACAACAAGAAATAAGGCAGTGTCCAGTGTGATAGAAACAAAAATGGTTTGCTTAGCTTGTAAACAATGTTTATTTAATTTTTTCCCCTCCATTAAGTCTTCAAATGATGATGTAAATTTTTGTATCTATATATACTATAAATAATTTATCAAGCACAATTAAAATAATCACTTTATTGTACACACAGAAATATAACTAGCAAGTTTGGATAACATTTTGTTTAAGAGTGGACATAAATTTACTATACACGTGTTCCAAAATTAGATGTTTAAAAAAAATTTACATCCATTACTGCTTCCAGCCTATGACCAGGGTCACTTTTATTTATTCAAGCCATATATCTTTCCACTACCGGTTTGCTAGGCATGTCATAGCTTTATAAGCCTTGTAATCTAACTATGACAGGCACAACATCCAGTCCCCAGCCGTTAATTTATCACTGTGAAGGGGTAAACCCACATTTCACCAACGATAGATTTTTCGGTAATGACAGGAATTGAAGCCGGGACCCCTAGCTCAGTAGGGAGACACGCTACCAGCTGTGCTAAGGTGCCGAACAGCTGTGGTTCAATTTTTTTAAAAATTTTACGAGGCACCCTTAATCAAGAATTGTGTTACTTATAAATATATCATACACAAAAACAAATAAGTGTACTTTACCTAAAGCAACAAGTATAAAAAGTTCATTTTCTCCATAATAATGCTGATTACAATTTATATAAATATAATAACTATATAATTTTGAAATGTATTATGATTTTATAAACGTCAACGGCTGTAGCATGTATATGATTTGTAATTTTTTAAATTTCTCATATATAAATGTGGTATAAAATATATTATTATGATTGTGATTTTTTTAATCTCATATGATATATCATTTTGTTTCACCCCTTACTTCTCCTTAAAATGCTGATGCATTACAGTAAATATTGTCCTTCAGCATCTCTGAGGCTTTGATTAAATAATTATATAGCCAATCTCCAGTGTTAAAGCACAATAATTTTTTTTAAGTTGAAAAAAAGCTAGTTTGATTATACTTATTTCTTGAGGTTTCCTAGACTCGCACCGGTGGTCTAGGGGTTGAATCGTTGATTCGCAATCCATCGATCACCATTGACGGGGAGGTTGAGGTTTAAATCTCGGCTGGTATAATTGAGAATGGTTTTCCACAAGTGATTAATTATCACTGTAGTTTTCCCATTTTAACTCCCTTCAAATGCGGGTTCACTTCCTCCTAAATATATTTCTTATCCCCATCCGATTAGATTAAGCCACTAATAGACAGTGTGTCGAGTGTAACAACCAAAATCAGCTTTTCATATATTAATTGATCCAACAGAATTCCAGGCCTTTAAAACACAAGTGATACCATTTCGGTGACCTGGCGGTCTAGGGGTAAGGTGTCAGACTTCTATGCTGGCGGCCTGGGTTCAATCCTCGGTCCCGGCACAGATTTATCTGATTACCAAACCCTTCCTTCACCTCTGACAAGACATCTTGTGAATGTGGGGAATGCCAGGCCTCCACCGTGGTTCGGATTCCACGTTAAACTGTAGGTCCTCCATTTTATCTCACAATCACCCTACCATTACACATTAGCGTAAGTGCTTATAACCCGAACGGGTAGTAAGACGCGGTGCTAATAATAATAGATACCACTTCAGTTAAAATCAAGTTTTACACAGTAAAAATATGTATAAAACAGTAGGCTATATTACATTTAAACTAGGAACTACCAAATTTGTCAGCTAAAACTAAAGTAAATACTTTACTTATTAATTATAATAATATGTCTGTTCATAGAGACAATACAAAGACGTAATACCCACATTTACTACTATCTTATTTTAAATTTTATAATAATATCCTTTACTAATATGGTCAAATCAATAGTGTCAATCGTTATTCTGCTGCATCTTATCAGAATCATAACAAGATGTAGTTCTATCACACTCGCTCAGCGAGATCGGGTCATGCATGACAAAAAGAATCATCCCAAAACAAGTGGTATTCACAAATAATAATATATAAGATAAACAATAATAGCTAAATAATTATACATACTTACTAATGAATAGTTACGAAAAAAATAAATAGTAATCAATAATAATAATAATAGGGGTAAGGTGTCAGACTTCTATGCTGGCGGCCGGGGTTCAATCCTCGGTCCCGGCACAGATTTATCTGATTACCAAACCCTTCCTTAACCTCTGACAAGACATCCGGTGAATGTGTGGAGTGCCAGGCCTTCACCGTGGTTCGGATTCCACGTTAAACTGTAGGTCCTCCATTTCATCTCACAATCACCCTACCATTACACATTAGCGTAAGTGCGTATAACCCGAACGGGTAGTAAGACACGGTGCTAAATAATAATAATAATAGTAAAATTCTTAGTAATCAAAATGTGTTGATTTTTTTTATTTTTCAGAGTGGAAAATGTCAACTTTTAAACACTGTTTACTAGTAAAGAGTCATAGAAAACTGTTGTTTTCATTCCAATATTGTAGGCAGCCCCTATACGGACGAGTCACGTATATAGGTCGGTAACTGTTGAATAAAAAAACCTCCACTTCCTGAAAGATATCTGAAATGTTGCCGAGTTCCCGGGTTTAAAATATGCAAATGACCCGCGCAGGCAGCCATTCTGGGAACTCAGCGGTGTTCCACAGAGCCTCGTTATCGCCCATCTCTAGGGGAAAGTGGGCGCGGTTCACTTCCCGAACCTTACTCAGGGGTTCTACTTGTTTCAGGGTTAATGTTATGCGGAAAACACTGGGACATAGGTAGGTGGTTTTGTTTAACACTTTCAAGGGCATTCAAGGGAAAGGTCACACGACACGTACCGCCATTTTGGTTTGACTGTCGTGACCTCGTATGTAAATCAGTTTAAAACGCCTTTTCTAGCTTTTTTTTCACTGTTATATATTATTAGGGGACATTGACGGACAAATGCCCTTCATAAGAACCGTACCGAGAAAGAGAGTTTTGGGGATTGCAACATCCACCTCCTCTTGCCTCAAATTTATTTTACCCCTAAAGTTTTGTTTAGTGCCATAATGACCCACTTCAGTGGCCGAACCGTCTAAGGAGTTATTCTCGTGTTAAACTGACCTGCTGATGACGGGAAGATTAGGTTTAGAATCGCAGTCGGGTCTACCGAAGGTTTTCTTCTTAAATGGTTTCCCACTCTCCTTCCACGCAAATGTGGTTGGACTTCCTCTAAAATTCTTCCGTCCTCATCCCTACCTCACTATAGTAATTATGATATATGCGTATAGCTTGAACAGGTAGTAAAACGCGGTGATAAAAACAAAGTAAAAAAATCTTTAGATAATTGAATGAAATTTTGTGAACAACTTTACAGTGAAACCAAACACAAGCTCTTGTTTATATTATAATCATCAGAAGCAGCATTTAAAGGTGGTCACGTGGTCTAACGTGCCAAGTTCACAATATCCTGGATTGTCGGGAAGGTCAGGGCTTTAATTTTGATGGGGTGCGTTGTATGAGGGAATATTTCCCCATGTGATTTCTTGACGTCGATTTTCCATCATCTTCTCACGCTAATGCGAGGGCCATTCTTCTGAACCCCCCCTCCCCCTCACGATTCTTTATCCCTAGCCCTTAGATTAATCCATTAATAATCTTGATGTGGTAATGATAAAAATGAAAAAAGAGCGTGTGGACCTTGAAAAAATATTTCCACGGTGTTACCATAATTAATTATCTTGACAGTTTAGTTTTAACAGGTATAATCGGTCCACTTAACCTTTATTTTTATATTTTCTTAGAATATCTAAAATATAACTTATGATAAAAGATACGTGGTCAAGAAATAGGGAGGTAATACTTTTGTCAAAGTATTCTTTCATATTAATAATTTAAGACTACTACTTATTTGGTATAAGAATAATACATCTATTATTTTAAAACGCTTTCTTTCTGATGTTGCTTTTTGGCTCGTGGATACCCTTTCACTTCTTTCTGGTTATACATTTTAAAATAAATTGACATTATAATCAAACTTATTGAATACCATGAACCTTTTTATAAACTGTGATTGCCTTTAAATGGTTTGAAATGAGTCGCAGGAAGAAGGTAATAATATAATAGGGAAACCTAAAGGTTTTAAGATATGCATATCGAATTTCATTGAACTCATCTAAAATCAACGTGCTTGACCAAATTTAGATCTGACGCTAGTTTAATATATTATTATAAGATTCGCTTTTTTTTGTCAGTTCTGGATACTAGAGCTGGCCGAATGTAGTCTCCTATTCCCACAAGGACCTCCCTGGTAAGCTGCGGGTGTCCCGGTTTCGATCCCCAGCAAGGCCGAAAATTTGTATTTCGAGAAATTAGAGCTTCCTCTTTCACAGTGATAAATTGACGGTACGGGGATTGAATGCTGTGTCTGTTAAAGAAACAAGTTAGTTTGTAGGTCAAGTATTACAAGTTGGTTAAGAAAGTTTAAGTGAAACACAATTTGAAAATATTATTATTATTATTATTATTATTATTAGCACCGCGTCTTACTACCCGTTCGGGTTATACGCACTTACGCTAATGTGTAATGATAGGGAGATTGTGAGATTAAATGGAGGACCTACAGTTTAACGTGGAATCCGAACCACGGCGGAGGCCTGGCATTCCCCACATTCACAATATGTCTTGTCAGAGGTGAAGGAAGGGTTTGGTAATCAGATAAATCTGTGCCGGGACCGAGGATTGAACCCCGCACAGAAGTTTGAAACCTTACCCCTAGACCGTCAGGTCACCCTCCTATATTAATATATTTACGTTTGATTCAATGAGTTTTAAAGATATAGCAATGAAACAAAATCCATGAATTCTTACATATTTATAAAAAATGGTCTTACAGTGTCACAACATTTTTTTTTATCCAAGTAATTTTTTGTAAACTTATTTTAAATCTTCTACAACTCGAGCTATTTGGTTTATTCACGAAAATAGCCAGTATAAATCTTCCTGCTAAAATAGAAAACAAGAAAAGGGTAATTTTGAAGTCAAGCTGTCCAGGTGCAAATAGTAGAGTGAGTATGTATACTCGTCAGAGGAAGAGGGGGAATATATCACATGGCCTCGCAGGGTGAATTGCTAATTTCTTACACCTCTCTTTATATTTAGTACATTGGCGTCCAGGTGTGATAATGCTTAGGGCACCTAGGTGCGTCAAGATGCAACCCGCTTCACAAAATAGCTTCCAATTCATCAAATAGGCGACGACGTCTTTTTTACTTTCCTAGATTTGTTACAAGGAAGGCGAACAATACCAAGAAGATTCCAGATCAGACGTCGATCCACGGTCACGGCACCTTCTGGTAAAGCCCACATGCGAACGGTGGATGACTCCGCATTCGGACAGTGTACTGTAGGAACAACGCGTCCAGTCGGTCGCCTAGCAACCAGCCCAACAACAAAGTCACATTCCGCTCGACACACACACACTGATTGGTAGGCCACTGTGCGACCGGCCGTACGATCAATATTTGTTATAATAATCGATTCTATATTCAGCACCTCCACCCCCACCACCCTAAACCTTTAGTAATTCTACTGTGTCGTTGATAGATTATTAACCTTGAAGAGTTGAAGGCCAAGTACCGCGTCGTTTTTCATGGGGAAATCCATTGTTAATGGTTTGTTGGTGGACGTTAACGAAAATGTTTTCCTTTTGCTGTTTATCTAGTGCTAAACGTTCTACTTACCGTTAGGCCTACTTAGTCCTTTCAATAGCTAAGATACAGATACAGGAATTTTAAACAAATGTGCGAACACTCACGGAAAGAGAAAAAGAAAAAAAACACTTATGGATAAAAAGCCTTCGTTGCACCCACGGGAAGGATTCTAACACCGGCCTTTAGGACTAGGATCAAACACCGCGGCACTGATTTATACTATTTTCAAACACTTTTAGTCGATGACCCGAGTAAAATCAAGGCCAGAGGGGGAAAAAAAACAAAAAAAACAGGATTTATTTTTTAAACTATTTTTTGTTTGTAAGTCGCGTGATTATTTTGCCCTGTGCGGCCTTCAACACAATAGATTGTGATATGCGCTTGGAGCTAGTTTTTATAGTTGCAGTTAATTAACTTGTATCAACCTCAGTGGTATTTAGATGAAGTGCTCGCCCCAGGACCCAATGTTAGTGAGTTCAAACCCAGCCAAAGTCAACGGATTTATTTTCAGTGATAAAAATCCGTAGCACAACTTCCTTTGGAGGGGAGGTAAAGCTATCGGTCCCATGTTGATTGTGGCATGTAAAATAAACCTGGAAGGTTTGTGAAAATACCTTTCCCGGCAGAATTGGTAGGCTCTTTCGCTCTCCCTCAGATAAATTATCATGTGCTTATATAATTATTCTGTTCAGAAAATGCATGCTAAATACCTCAACGGCAAAATTGGTAGGTCCTTTCGCTCTCGGCCGGGTCAGTTTAGTAAAATACCTCAATCTTCCTCTATCCTTCCACCATTCTTCTCCTTTCACTTGCACACTTTCTGCTATCTGCTCCTCTCATCCCTTTATTTCCTACATACTTCAGCTACATCATTCTCTTTGGTATCCTCTCCTTTTCCACATTCATCACATGCTCATATAATCTCAGTCTTACTTCCTCTACTATATCAAGCACTCCCTGTACTCCCTTTATTTCTCAGATAACTTCATTCCTAGTATTGTTTCTCCTCGTGACAGTTAACATGCGCCTCACAAACTTATTTCCCATGGTTTCCACATTACTAGTCTTTCTTATACTCAATGTCCATGTTTCTGCTGCATGTGTGACAATGGTTACAAAGTACGCCCTTCCTTACACTTCAAAGGCACATCGCTTCTCCACAGCAGGTCTCTTACACACCTATAGAACAGCTCTCCCTGATGTCCTCTTCTCATTAGATCCTCTCTACTTTAACCCTTCACCTCAATCACGCTTCCAAAATATTTTACATTTTGTACTTTTCTTAGCTCTACTCCATCCAACTTTATAGCTTAACTAGGCCTTATCTTCTTCCCTATCTTTACGATCACTTCACACTTTACCATGCTAAATTTAATTCCACAATCTTTCACTTCCTCACATCATTCTTGTAGTTGTTCCTGTACTTCCTCTTCCTTCTCTATCCATACTATCAAGTCATCAGCAAGTATCTTGGCTTTCATTCTTTCCTCTCCCAGTTTCCTGCCACTTTATTCATTACCATTTCCATTACAAATAGCAGTGGTGAGAGGGCACTCCTCGGTTTCACTCTATTTTTTATTCGGAACCACTCCGTCATTCCGCTATCAGTCTTAACATAACTCATGTTATTCTCATACATGATTTTCACCTTCATTACAACTCCTCTTTCCAATTGAGCCTCCTCCATAGCTTTCCAAACTTTATTTTATCCACGCTATAATAAATGCCTTCTTCACATCCATAAATACAATTACCAAGTCTTTCTCTGATTTATACCTTCTTTCCATCTGCTGTCGTATAGCAAAGATCAAGTCTATTAGAGATGGATGTCCGCTAAATCCGTGTTGTTCCTCTTTCTACCATCCTTTCATTTTATTTCTTATTCTTTTTTCCATTATCTTCTCATATCATTTTATACAGTGGCACATCAGCGTTGTACTCCTATATTTTGAAACCTCCTCATGTCTCCTTTTTGAAAATAGGTATTATAACTACCTTTTTCCAGTATTTCGGTATCTTCTTCTCGTTCCAAATCTCTCTTAGCACCCTTTATAACAACTGTATACCTGCTTCACCTGAAGTTCTTATCTTTTCCACAGTAATTTCATCCACACCCGGTGCTTTTCTTTGTTTTATCCTCTTTAATGCGTAGGCCACCTCTTTCCTCCTCTTCTGCTATTTCTTCCTGCTCTTCTGTTTCAGACTCATTCCTTTCCTCTTCCGGGTTGAACATCTTCTCAAAATATCTAATCTATAGTTCCTTTATTCCT
Source organism: Timema poppense (assembly GCA_902141375.1). NCBI lineage: Eukaryota > Metazoa > Arthropoda > Insecta > Phasmatodea > Timematidae > Timema > Timema poppense. The sequence continues at coordinate 39,245 of CABFOV010004758.1, read as the reverse complement.
TTCCTGTGTTCAAATTTCTTCCTTCTTCATCCATCATTCCAAATTATTTTATATTCGCGCCCCTATTTCTTATCTGGCTATATAACACCTTCTTACTTAGGTCCATCTCCCGTTTCAACATTCCTGTACATTTTTGCATGTAATCCCTCCTGGATTCCCGTATCACTTACTTCGCTCTTTTCTTCTTATCCCCATATTCTTCCTCCGTTTCTTCATTTCTACTCTTAAAACTTCTTCTGAATGCTTTATTTTTCTCCTCCGTTGCTTCATTCACCCTGTCGTTCCAGCAGGGCTTTTCCTCCCACTTCTTCTTATTACTTGTCCTCCCACATATTTCTTATGTAGCTCCCACCAACTTTTCTTAAACCTTTCCCATTCCACCTCTAAACTTTGCAACTCATCTTCGGCCACTAAGCTTCTTCCCTTTTTTAGGTACAGTTCTCTTTCTTCTGAATTTCTTTTAGTCTCCAAACTCTTATTCTTCTTTCTTGTCTTAATACTTTCCTTCTACATTCCCATCCCTTTATGTCTGCCACCAACAACCTGTGGTCACTATCTAAGAACACTTGGTATTAACTTGATGTTAACGGTCTGCCTTTTCATTTCTTCATCCATGAGAAAGTAATTTATTACCGATCTTTGCTTCCCATCTCAATTATATAGTGAGCGTATGGCTTTCTATTTCCTTATACCAGCTGTTTTCCACTATTATTTTATTTCTTGCACATAGCTTTAACAGCCTTCTACCCTCCTCGTTTCTCTCACCCCATCCTTTTTTTCCTAACGCCTCCTCAAACCCTCCTATCGCTTTTTCTACTTTTAATTCGAGATTCCCCACTACTACCTGCCCCTCGTTTCCCATATACCTTTCTAGATCTTCCTCAAACATGTCCTTTTCTTCTTCTAGGCATCTCACTTGTGAAGCATACACTTATATATCACCTCAATCTTTTTTCCTCTATCAGCTATTTCCATCTTTATTATCCTGTCATTCGTCCCTACTACCTCTGCCTGCAGCCCTTCTCTCACTACAGAGCCTGCTCCATTTCTCCTACCTTCATAATTCCCCATCCAATGCAAAATGTAGACTTTCCTTAATTACCTCATGCAACTCCCTCTTCACTTGGTCTCTCAGGACCGGGACATCCACTCGCCTCTCAACCATCATGTCCACAATCTCCTCCACTCTTCCAGTCAATGTCCTAAAGTTCAGGGACCCTATTCATAGCTTAGGACTGTCAATATTTTTTTTCCATCGGTTATTTTATCGAATACTTTAGTTTGTTTCGGTCACTGGATTACTAAGCCTGCCGGGGCCTACACCTTGGTAGCAGGGTTGCCACTCACAGGTCCTCAGGTAGGCCTTCTCTCGGTAGTAGCCTTCCCTAACCGAGGCTACGGGTTCTGATACTGACTTAGCTCACTATCACCAACCCATCAGCCCACCAAGCTTAGAGCCAACTAGCCAGACCCTGTTCCAAGCTTGTTGGTTTTAATCCTGACCAGTCTCCTGTCTCTCGTCTGGATCTGACCTAGTTTCCGTTGGGGTTCAACTTAACATCCATCAAATTACTCAGATCCCGAGGTATACCACTTGGCGGTGAGACCAGGTTTGAGTATGAAAGTCTAAACTCCTAGGCAGGTTCTTTGTATCACACGTCACTACTCGGTTAGTTACTAAATGTTTATAAAATATTGTTACTAGTGTGCGTAATACTGAGCAGTTTTCAACAAGAAGAGGATACTACTGACTAAAAAACTGGACCTGGAGATAAATAGTCAAGGCTGCTTTAAACAAGAGGATGCTACTGACTAGCAAACTGGATAGAGACGAGGAAGAAACTGGCGAATTGATACATATGGAGCATCGCTTTGTATATTATGGAACATGTACACTATGGGAAAAGCAGAGAAAATATTATGAAAGCTTTTAAACGTGGTTCTAGAGGAAAAGAGAGGATAAAGTGGACAGATCTGGTGATTAATGGAGAATTTATAAAAGGAGTAAATGAAAATATAGCCATTCTGAAGGTAATTCTAAGAATATACGCCACCTGGATGGGTCACATTATGAGAATGAATGATTTTGTGAGTGACGTCAAAGAAGGCCATCTGGAAGGGGTAACGAGACCCGGAAGACCACAAATGCAACCAAACATGGACATAAGATTAAGTTCAGGATTTATAAGAGGAATCTGCTTATAGGACCTCATGAAAGACTCAATTTGGACAGTGAAACTGACCTGTCGAAAGACAGAACAACTAATAAATACTTTTAAAACCGTGATAGCGTCTATATCTGTTTGTTTGACCAGCCACGCATTATAACTAAATTGGTGTAGTAAATATAGACCTAGATGGTTTATATAATAATTGTGTACGCTACAAATATGCATTAAAATTAATAGCGAAAGAAGTGGCTCCATAAAATAAATACATACTTAAAACAACTGCTATTCCTACTACAAAATTGATCATGTGCCTATTTTCATTTTATATCATTTTTAACAAGAGTCCTTTCGTTAAGGGGAAGTTTTAGTGCGATAGGGTTTTGGGTTTCATACGTAATCACTTTAATTCCCATTCAATTCCCGATGTCTTCTCGTTCGCATGGGATATTCTATATTTTTAAATTTCTTTGGTGATTGTAATTTTTAAATACGTATTAATGACTCTAATTACAGCTTTTGTGTTAAAGCAATTTTAAACCTCCTAACATTATACTACCCTTTGTCTAGGAAGTGTACGTTAAAACCACAATATTAACTATGTTAGGAAAATTGTTGGTATAGCCAAACATTTTTTAAAAGCATATTGCAATAACCGATAGTAAAAAATATGTGTTCAGTAGTTTTTTTTTTATCTACATCGCATCTCAGTAACCTACTGGTGTAGTGGAGCGGGAACGCCGTTCAGACACTGCTTTTTGTGGAAAAATATCTAAAATAATTTTAGTTTTGCTAGTTAAGGCCCTTGGCCCTGTCGAATGCAAGACTTAAACCTATTTTGTGGGATGGTGGGCGTGAGGGTGAAAGGCATGGCGTGGCTTCACAACCGACCAAAGTATCTTTCCACGCCAACAGGAATAGATGGATCACGGAAACCGTAGATGGCGTCTGCTACCAGTCAGGTCTTGCGGAAAAATCATAAATTTGGAAATATCAGTTTTCTCGAGAACGAGTGAAATTTTTATAGTAATATTTTCAACACCCCTTCTAAGATAATGTATTGATGTTTATTAATTGTTATATTTTCTTATTTTTTGTTATGAATCCGGAAGTTTTTTTATTGAATAATATAAATTTTATCCATATTTTATCACTGTTAAAATTAGAGAAGAGATGTGTATATAAAAAGTACAACTTAATCAACATTCTTCTATTCTTGAACAAACCGTTTCCGAAAATAGAACTACAAAACAATAAATACTCTTGAAGATAGTCATTTTTTCCCATGTATCTGCATTTACACGCCAAATGAAAAGGGCCAATCACCTTGTTAAGTTTTATATTAGGCAATCACAAGCTAGCTAAATATTTTTTTATATCAATATTCGCTTTGATCGTTGGGGTCCTCAGTGAATTTTATTTACAAGTGGATGTAAACTAATGTAATTCCAGAGCCGTTTTTTGATAGGTCTTACCGTTTAGCCACAAGAGACCTCCAAAGAAAGGTCCGTACCGACTTTAAAGTTGCTCCGACATTTTGAATTTCTTTCCGGGGGTTATTATTATTTTTTTTTACTTTTTAGAAATTTCCAGTCGTTTACAGGCTAGAAGCTATAAGTTTGCCTAATTTCAAGTTTTTAGCTCATCTGGAAGTGGGTAAACATTAATGTCAGTGAGAGAGTCAGCCATGTGGCTTTATAGTAGTATAATTATTATATGTTTACACTTTTTATAATACTATGAATCAATAAATTCTGATGACATTTACTGTGCTCTATGTGGATTCTTGGAATTTTAGGGTAAAGGGCGCTAAGTAAATTTCTGCCTTAGCAACAATTAAAAAATGCTCCAAATATCTTTTAGAAGCATTTATTATTGTTGAATTTTCGAACCCGGCCCTCCCCCCTTCAACTTTTGGGTTGGCGACAACCTTGCGTTCCAGCAGCTAAATTTACGACTACACCATTGCAATAACCGTAATTTGTATCCACATATTTACATTAATGGTGTAGGATAAAGGATGGTTGCGTATAGAGTAAATGTACCCGAATTTGCTTGGGGGTTGGAGTAAGAAACCATTTATGAATAACCACCTAAATACACCCGGCAGAAATTCTGACTCCAACCTTTCCGTTACCGGCAAACCAGACTAGGCGAGCTAAGCGTTTAGTTCACGAGGTACCGATGTGGGTTGAATCTAAGTCTCACAATCTTGAAATTCCCCTCTTAGTTCTTGGCATCAGAGCACTCTCTCTCCTCACTATAACAGCTCAATAATGAGTAGTTCACTATGGTAGGCTGCTTATTTACCTCCTGATACTTTCCCTCCCCCAACTCTTGGGACTTGAGCGTTATCGCCCCTCACTAAAACGGCTCAGCAACGATTTTTTGCTTACTCTACTAATTTATATTATTTATTCATTGGATCAGGAGATATACCTTAATACATTAACTAACAAGCTCTGATAACGTTATCAGTTTGAATCCCGGTCGGATGATGTTAATAAAGTATATATTACTTTTTGTTTAATTTTATAAAATAAAAATGTATCGAGTAAATCTGATTTTGAAGGGAGAGGGGGTTGAACCTTCTTAAACCACCACCTTATAAATCAAACTAGTCTTGCTAGCTCATTTTTTACTCGATATTTGTTTTACGAATCCTACATGAAAGGAAATTTGTTAGTTTAGTTTCGATTTTCTTGTAATTAATTTGTTACGATTCAAATTATTATGTAACTATAGATAGCTACACTTACCTTTTTGAACAGAAGCACTTTAAAGATATTAACGAAAATCTGGTCTACTGTACATTCGTTATTTTAGTGAACAATTGAACATTCACCCCGCACCTTCTCGATCCATTTTATAGTTCAAACACTTCCGCAACAATTGAAAAGTTACAACACAAACAATATATCACGAAGGATTTCAAATATAACTGTCAAGATATTTGAAATTATAATATTTTATTCGAAACGTTTTCTGAGTTCATTTTAAAGTAGTCCAAAGCACCACAATTTCACACGGGAAACCGATATAGTTACTAATTTATCGTAGTTTAAAAGTTATTAGTGGGTATTATTACACCATCCTACATCTTTGAAGACACGCGCGCTTGTAACGGTCGGTGGAAAATGTTGATGGAAGTTGAGTTGTTTGCACATGCGCTGTTATCCCACGATGACGTGACTACCTCTATGTATTTAACATTGGATTGGTTCAAAGAACGGAATACATATAAGGTAATCCTACTCAAAGCATTGATAAATAATTTTTACTATTGTTTTTAATTTCCTCTTTTAAAAAGAGCATTCACCAAAACACAATGTAAAATAAAAAATTGTCTTAGCCATTCACACAAAAAAATATATTTATTTTATGAATTAAAAACTATTAAAATGTTCACAAACGATTAAAAAGTGAAGAGAGAATAATGGTATGGATTGTATCTAAAATTAATTTAAGCTAAAATATAAAACTTTGTATGACACACCTCTACAACATTGTTGTTCATTCTTGGGCTATGAACAAAGCACTCTTTATAACATTATTTACCAAATTTTGGGTCATTTAGTTTTGAAAGCATTTTTTATTTGTAAAGGACCACAATAAAAATGGCTAAACCTAATCTTAAAGGAAAAAAATCTGTGTGAATGAAACATGAAAGAATTTTTCTATTTTAAAAGTGGTTTGAATATTAATCTAGAATAATGCTTTATAATAAATTATCATAAATTATCAATCGAACAATAATTATAGCTTTCTTGTTGTAGGTTAGGCTAAAATAGGTTAGGTTTGGTAGATACACTGCTACCGAAAATGTTGACCTCTCTGTGATTATCTACATTTTACACCGAATGGTTTATTTTGTAGCGTGACAAAAAGTATTTACCAATTATTTTGTATTTTAAAAAGTGTCAGTAAATATTGACATAATACTTTTTATTTTTGCCTTTAAAGTGCGTTTCAAACAGTTGTACAAAAAATCGACAACTACTAATAGCAACAATAATAAGGATGATGATAATAATGTATTAGATACTAGTAGGTCCATATTATGTATTATATAACTAGTATATTTTGTATTATATAGTTTGTATACTATATATTATATATTTATCATAATTATTATGTTTTATAGTCTTTGTTTACTATGTAATATGATCTAATTTTTGTTTTATACAAATTCGGTGCGAAATTTTTTTATGATTAGTCTTTTTAAATGATACTTTTGCGTGAGCAACGTCTATAGATTTTGCGCTTTTAAATTCGTAATTAAAACATGAACTATAAAATAATTTCATTCCACGATTGGAATGTCCCTAAGAAATGTTCTACAAAGTGTATAATTTCTATAACGTAGGTGATTTAAAAGAAAAAAAGATTTTCCCGCATGTCCAGACTTAAAACACATTAAATAACAAATATATGATTTGGTTGATAAAGGTACAGTTTTGAGTAAATTAACTCACATTTGCTTGGATATAATAGGAAATCATCTAGAAAAATCTCCTCTCAGTACACCCAGTAGAAAATTTGACCTCAGACCTCTCCATCACCAACAAACAAATCTAGACGCGCTTAGAATTTAATTCAGCTTAGGACAAATTTATTGTATAGTAGGATTTTGGTAAAGATTAACTTTTAGAAAATTCAAACTTTTATTTGGCTGTCAAAAACAATAACATTTTACTATTTTTTTTTATAAGCATTGATAGTATATAATATCAAAAGTGACAGTTGAAGAACACATGAATTAATGTATAAATATACGTGAAAGTAAATCAAGTAACTTTTAATTCTTTCAAAGCTTCAGATAAGGTTCATCCTATGAAAATTAGACTAAACCAATAATATAGGCCATTAAAATAATAGTTTATGAAAACTAGTGCAACACGATAAAATAATAAAACCAAAATGGCCGTCGATCCTTACATATTCAAACATTCATGACACGTTCTTGAATCTTTGCTACGCTGAACAGTTGCTACAAGCGCAACTAGGTTGTAGCACTGAGGATATAGCGCACCACCTGTGTCATAGAGCTCTAAAATTCAATTGTTGTCGCTTTTGCAAATAAAAAATAAGAAATTGTAATTAATCTTTTTTAAAATTTTTATAAAATTTTACCATTTAATAGTATCAATATTGTTTAAAGTATATGAATTAATCGTGTTCTTTAGCTGTGAGTTTCATATCCAATACCTTTTACATGTGAGGTTGACAAGAAATTCTTCTTGTCTCTTTTAGCTTAATTAGAACATCAGACTCTATTGCCAATATTATGTTCTTCCATATTTGATATTTTAAATAAAAAATAATCAAAATTTTTAATGGTCTTCAACATTATATTTCAAGATTTTATTCTCTTTTGTTATATTAATAAATCATATTTAAAATGAATTAACATCACATTAATTATTTTCTTAGATACATTTTGTAATGCTATTGCTTAGCCAAATCTTTGATCCATGAAGGACAAATAATTTTTTCTCTTAATCATTATTAATTTTTGAAATTGTGATGATATTTTATTATCTATTTTAATCCTAGCCCTTATGTATTCACAGGTTGGATATTGAAATTGAAAATATTAACAACAAACTACAAAGCAATAATTCACATTGGTATGTTTGTTTTTATTTTTATTGTATTTGTTGTATTCCTGTTACTATTAATTTGGTTTAGAATTACATTTTGTTGTTCTTGATCGCTGTATTTTTTTATATTATATATTGTCTAATGTTAAAGATGCGTTTTATTGTTGGTTAGGACAATGGTTCTTATTGTTGTACTTGATTATGGTAAGTCCAGATCCTACATTGTTGCCTTGCCAGGAATCCTATCACTTTCCTCAGTGATTTTGAGTCTTGAGTTTCTTCGTGCTCTCCGATATTATATTCTAGATAGGCCCTAATCTACTTAGCTGTTTACCACACTCTATTAAAACCGTTCCCACACTATTTGCAAATGCTAACGAATGTTCGTGTGTCTGGTGACTGTCCGAGTAATGTGGGAGGTACACGAATGGCGAACGGCGAATGAACAGTCGATTATTCGGCCTTCCAGGGGTTTCGCCTTGGGAGCGGTCTCTTGACACCCTTACCGTGTTCCATTCTTGTTGAGAGATACCATCCACCACATACTCTCAACCTAGTTCATCATAGCAGGCACAACCTAGATCCCGGTTCGCATCTGCGTCTGTGTTTGTGCGCGCGAGGTATGGTAGATAAAGGGAAAAGAAAACACCTACGACACGCTAGAAATGTATGTAGTCCATTCGTATTTGAATGATTACTCTAAATTTTACGCGGTAAAGATGGGGGACAAAGCGAAAAGGTTTCTTGTTAATAACGACAGTATGTCCTTATTAAGATAGAATGAAGATTTTTGAGCACAGTGCTTATCTGTGACCCCATTCTAAAAATTCTCAAAAACGACATCTTCAATCCACTTTTCATCCAAATGTTATTTAATATTTCAACAATGTTAATTATTAGGAGCTTCTATTAACTCTTTATCTCCATTAATGTTTAGTCAGAAATGATCCACGTGATACAGTGTTCGTGTAATCTATGATTTTTAGCCGACTGTATCACAGAGTTGATTGGCATGTGATGATAGTCAATACTAGCACTGGACCAACTCTAGCCTACGTGCCCTATCATCTTTCTCTCTCTTGCACACAAAACGGTGTTTCTTCAAACCTCTAATATTTGTCAATCTTGTTCATTCCACACTTAGTCCTGACGTCGACTCCGTACACAAATCTTCATACGAAGGGCAAACACCTCTTCCTCGTCCCACCGTTCTCAAAGTCCCCCTTTCCCTCAAACTAGTGGAGCAAACGTTGGACTTGACCTAACTTCTGTCTATTGGTATCTTACAAATTAGTTTTTTCCCTCCCTTCTTCCCCTCCCCCACGGTGTGAAAACAAGCAATTGACGTCACTCTCTTTGTAAACAACGACGTGGGATATTCTCTACTCTTTATGTTGGGTGACGTGGTTCCAAGAGTTTCACCCTCTTCGGTGCGACGATCATCTGCGGGTCCCCTGAAAAACGTGTCTCTGCACATGCGTGAACAGTGTATATTCAATTCCACATATGAACCGATTAAAGACTAATCTGAAACGTATTCTAAAATACCAAAAACACACACAAATACTGTATTATATTTACTTTTTTATAAAATAACGTCGAAATATATCAGCCCAGTCTTTAAAGTGAAAAGATGTTACCGAGACTGAATATGTTCTTAAAAAACTCGAGTATTGGTATTTTATATAAAATAAAATAGTTCGTATACTTCTTATTTCCTTTTAACTATAGATAACACCAAGGGCGTAGAAAACTAGTTTTTCTAGGGAGGTCCTCTAGAGAATGTTACTATGCGTACAACAAATTCCCTCTACCCCCAATCCCACTATTTCTACGCCTCCGGGTAACGAACGCAATTTAAATGCGTGTAACCCGAATAGGTACTAAGACGCCGTGCTAAAAAAATTACTACTTAAACAAATATGCAAAGATAATGTTCCACATTTTATTATAAATAACTAACTATGTTAAAATATTGAAATCAGTCGCCTGGTAGGTAAATGGCCCATTAATATAGGAATAAAACTAAAAAGTGTATTTGAATGAGCGTTTTTATTTGTAAGTCGTAATAACTTAACCTAACCTAAAAGTTGACGTGTTTAAGATAAGTTTACGTAGTTTATATCAGCAAATTTTTTATCTAGCTACACTCGAAAATGAATCAATATAGTTATCTTCCCAGAAAACTTTATTTTCTATAAAGTTACTTGTAAGAATCAAAGTTTGTAGCAAGGAATAAAATGTGTTCAAAAATAAAAGAACAAACAAACATGAGAGTAAGCAAATGTCAAATGTGAGATCTATGATTTAAAGTGGGAGTCTAGGGTACATGAAAAAATATCTTTATTTTCACTTTCTTTATGACGAAACTTTTTCTGGGCAAATAAAATATTGCTCCAGTAGAAACCTTTCAGTTTAATTTTCTTCAATTGGTGTTATCAACAGTTGTTGAATATCTGTCATGAGCATAGCAGCATTAGATGAGAAACTTTTTAAATGAAGATAAAAATTTGTCATCAAATGCCAGCACACCCTTGACAGATATTCAAGAAGTTTTGAGGTTACATGATTTATTTTGGCCAATAAAGGTTTTGTTCTAAAACTAAAAACACTGCACTCAGCTCACGTTCCATGAATCCCCACCTTATTTTTTTTTTTAAATATCAGGACGAATTTTTGATAAACGTACTTTTATCACATTTTCAACTGACTTTAGTAGTATTTCTCTCTTTACTTTCTCGTAAATAGAGTAAGTATTGCGATCGGAAAAAATGTTCGTTTGTATTCAACGTTATGATGGATTTTTACGTGCTTTCTAACGTGCTTTCTATCCCCGCCCTAAAAATAGTGGGTCTTTCAATTGTCTGTGTGTTTGTAGTTGAAGCTACTGAAGAATGAGTTTGATAGATTTATTTAAAACTTGATATTTAGATGAGGTGTCATGTTTAAAAGCGTTTTTTAGAATTTTTATTCTAGCCCTCAAATTAAATGTATTTTACTAATAATTATATTTGATTTAAAAAAAAATACCTTAATTATTTTGGTTTAAAATGTATATCTGAGGCGTGTTTGACTTTACAAATAAAATTGTATTCTGTTATTTTTGTAGTCAAATTCATTTAAAAGTAGTTTAGCGATATCTACATATGAAAATTTGAGATTTTACGAAAATTGCATAAACTTTTTTATTGTTTAAAGACAATTTTAAATCACAAATAATAATTAATAACAAATGTTAATTTTTCTAGTAAATCATTTGAGAATAGTTTACTAACGAATTATTTAAAAAAAATGGTTATGGTATATTGTTTAAAATTTATATCTGATGGATGTTTTATATGTTTATCAAAATATTGTTTACTTAGGAAAACTCATTTACGAGTAGTTTACTGGTAGACCCTGTAGTAATGATACTGTTTTGGCCCCCTCTTATATACTCAAAAATTCATGGATGAAGTGTATTTTCCCCTAAATAACTGTATGTAAGGTTTCCTTTTAATACCACATCCATGGAGAATCACGCGTTTTCAGAAGTAATTTCAATGTATTGCGTTTTAAAACTTTCTTTCTTTAAAAGACCAACTCCATTGTATTTGAAAATCATGGGAAATGCTGGCTCCCTCCACCTAACAGGAAGCTAGCCTTCACAACATCAGGTTGCCAGGAGTTCTCCTATTAGTTGGTTTTAACACTGGTAACAAGGGGTCCAAGAAGCAAGGGGTAGGTCATATATAAGGAGCTTTTGCGTATGAATCCAGACAGAAAGATAGTCATCTTGACACAAAACCCAGTAATATATTAATAGACAGAACAATAATAATCTCCACAGAAAAAACTTTATTTTTTAACTGCATAGATCTGGATCTCCAAGTCAGTCCATAAATGAACAAAAACTGTATCACTTTAATATCATAATCTACAGTATCGAACGTGTAATCATCTAAATAAATCGTGTGTAACATTAAAAGTTTTACTCATTCCATAAGAATAAGAGTTACATATAATCTGATCACATAACCGTGTGCAAATGCGTAGTAAGGCATACACAGCGACACATCATCAACATCCGCATCATCATCAGTAAATAAAATCCGGTATCACTATAATTTATTCCCAATCGCCGGGCCAATATCATTATAATTGGTGCCCAACAATGGGACAATAAAAAAAACTAACGTTTTGGCTCTGCTGCACTTTTAAAATGGTATCTAAAGTTATTAACTGAAGTATGAATATCCTTCTCTTGATCGACTGAATTGTTTAGAAATATAATTTGCAACAATACGACGTGTCTTGCGTCCGGTATTTTGAACATTTTTCTTTTGACGACGCGTCTTACTACCCGTTTGGCTTATACACATATGCACTAATCACGCTAATGTGTTAGGAACGTGTAAGGTTTAATTTGAGGGAAAGTGTACTCACATGTGCTTGTAGAGAGAAAGGAAAATCTTGAAAATTTATTGATTTCAAAAGTAGACTAAACATACTTGGTACCCGTTCTGGCTTAAAGATATTCAACTACGCTTTTGAGGTGATGAAAAATAAGGTAGAGGTGAAAAGAAAAGGTACTTGAATTTGCGTGGAGAGAAAAAGGAAAACCACCCGCTTCAGTGGTTAGATGGTTTAAGGCGTCACTATCGTATTAGACTAGACTGCTTATGACTGATGGATTGAGGTTAGAATCTCAGTTGGGTGTACTGAGGGTAGTTTTCCCTAAATGGTTTTTCACTATACCTCTCTAAACATTTCTTCCTTCCTCATCCTCACTCCATTCATTTTAATATATTCCAAGACTAACGCCTTAGCCCATGTGATCAGCGATGAAGATTAACTATTTGCGGTAGGTATGAGAAGGATAATATAGAAAAAAAAAGTTCACACGTGCTAGCGCGCATAGAATAAGAGGAAACCACAGTGATAAATCAAGTGTATAAACCTTCTTAGTACACCTGGCGGCTGTTACAACCACAGACTTCCCGAAAAAACGAGAATGAAGCCTTCCCTGCGTACTCTTCGCGGTGCTAGTTCTTTATCTGTTATTTTAAAAACCCACGATCTTCATACCTTCTCAGATATTTTAAAACTGAAAAAAAAACCCACATTACTTTCACTTAACTTATTTTCAATAATAAATATCGCTCCTTGAATTTAAAACGAATGTTTTCTAAAACTAGCAAAGATATTTTTTTCCCCGTTCCATTCATTTCCCTCTCTCTCATTCTTTACTGGTCTCGCTCTATTTGTTATCTTTGGGGATAGTACACGGATGATTCAGAATAATGTACTTGGGTAAACGGAACAGTGGACAGTGTATTCAAAAAGTATTAATGAAAATATTGCCTTCAAATATATAAAGCACTTTATTTATTTTACTTTCTTCGTCTGTTCAAATAAAGCTATTTTATTTTGTGCCGTGTCTTCGTTTTAGACCAGGGGATTCCAAACTAAACTATTCCGAGGGCCACAATTGGATCCTAGGTGTCTAGTGGCGGACAGCATTACAAGGGCACCCTCGGGATTTTTCTCCAGGGGGTGGGGAGGCAAACCGGAGAGTATGGAATACCCCCTAGTACGGTGGGGTCCTCCCCCGTGAAAATGTATTAAATTAAGGTTTCAAAAGACGCTTTTAAGGTAGTCCTTGTTTCCTGAAAATAAGATACAATAAATATTTTTTGTATCCACTTAAATTCGTGGATGGACATTTGACCTTGACGATTTGAATGGTGAATACTGTTGGAATTGCTCACGCATGCGCCTAAATATCAACCCTAAATTCAGCAGTTTGTTGGCTGAGGGCATTATCTGAGCTCTAGTTAAGAACACTATTGGGCGGGCTTAGCGTACTTCTGATATTTATACAACCTCAGGACCTCAAGGGTGGCAATTTCCCCCCTTACCTCACCCTGCATTATTATATCCAGCTAGTTTTTTTTGTCAAGTAATGATGTAAAAACGAGAACATGAAATAAAAAGTGGTGGATTAAACATGTTTTTGTTTAGTCACATGCTAAACGGTTTTTCATTCTAAAATCTACTATCTTTGATACGTCAGTAATTATAATAAGGCAGATGTAAGGAATTAATTAAACATGGGCGTCATTTGGAGCTTTTGTGGATTTTTCCCACGCAAGTCACAATCAATTTTACTACAGTGGATTACTTTTCACAGAAACTTCGTGGGTCGCACACAAAAAATAAAGTATCGCGGTCTGCTAGTAGGAAACCCCTGTTATAGACGAACACTTTTCCGGTAAATGTTCTTTAGTGACGGCTTACTGCTTACTAAGTTCAGTTCATCTACCGCAGGAGGGGTGGTAACTGACAGCTAACAGAAGATTTTAATTGCAGACATTGGGTTGAAAGTCACAAATGTTAATATGTATGGAAATAATAATTATTTTACCCGCCTCGGTGGCGTAGTTGGCTAACGCGCTTGTCGTGTTGAGCTGCTCGACTGCTGAGGACGGGGAGATCGAGGTTCAAATCTCGGTCGG